>CM056511.1:29297607-29586641 GCA_029783415.1 Anisodus acutangulus | reverse complement strand
TGAAGGAAATCCTCCCTCTCACTCACTGAACACTTTCTAAATCTATCTGTCTTCATCGAATTTCCGCTATCTGTCTTGAGTTAGACAAGCGCGTATCTTAGCTCCCGGTGACCGGCTTCGCGAGACCTTTTCGATCCACACTGGAGAAGTCCTCTCTCGAGCTAGGCTCTATTGGGCGGAGGATCACCTTTATTTACTAGAGGAGCAGGAAAGAAGACACTTACATACGTAATTCTAAAGGTGAACCAGCTTGGTCGGTAGAATTTTTTCGAATCTAGCAAAAGGAAGGAAATGATGCTTTTCTTAAGGCAATCCATAAGTCAGAAATAGAATAAGGAAGAGAGAGGACCCCTCGAAATGGTATGTGGGCCTTCATCAAGCAATCCCCTATGACTCAACCTTTGTTCTTGTGCAAAGGCGCCCTCCCCTTCCTTCCTATTTTTCGAGCTTACTAAGGCAAACGGCGCCCCATTTGTGTCTGTCTGCGATCGTGCCTAGCTGGGCAGTTCATCAGGAGCTGCTATTTGGGACCAAGCACTAAGCACTCTTGATTTTCTTTTTCAATTGATTTCTAACAGGATTGGCAAATGTCACTGTACGTAACATATCTAATTGGAAGTAGAATGAAGATAATGTGCTTTACTCTTTAATTTGTAGCTGGATTAACCCTTGTTGGGTTGGGCTAACTTAACTTGAATCTGTTCTGTTTAGTTTTTCACTAAGCCTCATCTGAGTGCTATATACAAAGCTCCTTGATTACAACTCAAATAAAATGAACATTTTTTAAGAACTTTTTCTCCCGATCTTATCTTATTAGCTCAGTAGCATGGAAGTCACAATAGTTGTAGCAGAGTAAGCTAGAAGATGACCAATCCCGCCCCATCATGATTGGTGTCGAGTCCGTTGTGAGAGGTGCTTAAAAGAACGTTAAGGCATTACATTCAGGGGTGAACCCACAGGGGAGGGGAGAGGTTGCTTCCTAAAAACAACTGGGTTTGGCTCATTACCTTTGATTCCTTACCCATAGCATAAGATAAAGGGTGCGTGCTTCAATATCTAAGTTTCACACAAGAAACCTCCTGCTTTTAAGGATAAACTATGATATTTGATGGACTGGCAAGTCAGCCACATAATTTATCCCTCAAGCTGAACGAACTTGACCTGCTCCTTTAGTTTAGGGCTATAGAGTTTACTTGCTTCTCATTAACGGCAGAATCATGAGCTTCATCACTCGACTCTAAACCAAATGAAAAACACTCGGCTATAGGATGACAATCCTTCACTCCGGAAGGGTAGGTTCCATACCGACAAGACCTCTTATCCCAGAATCCGCTCATTTCACACCAACTAAAGCGGAACTTAATCACCAAGGTAGAGTTGTATAAAGCCCTAATATAACTGAACGAAGTGGAAAACCCGCAATACGAGAGCAAAAACCTTCTGTGTGTAAGAAGAAAAGCAACATCGAGTTAGGTAGGATGTAGATCGAGCGCAATAAGCTACAGGAGTGATTATTTCGCTTTGGAAGGAAAAAACATGTCAAATAAGGTCCTCACCCAGCTCTCAGGCTGTCTGGGAATAGCTCCACCAGACATAGAAGAAAGGAGTGTAGGATTGGTAAGCTTTGTCGGAAAGAAGCTATTCGACTAATTCAGGAGGCTACTACCGGCGAAGCCCGCTTGCTTCAGACAGTGCTATTGCGTGAAGCGGAAAGGGACAGCGGAAGACCACACCAGACAGAGAAAACGAGGATTAGATATTTCATCAACGACCACTTGAGCGCGAGTCGCTTATCTGTTGAAAAGTACCATCCAGACAGTAAACCTTTAGGGCATATGACTAGTAAGGTAAGTCAACTTATCGTATCGACGAGATGCAACAAGACTAAAATTCATAGACTATGAAAAAGGATTTCTTCTCATTTACTTTTGTCTCAATCATGGGCAGTTGAAAAGAGTTCTTCCGATCCGATCATTGCGTAAGCCGAGAGTTCAATAGATGAGGACCCGGATGACATTTTTAGTCAATACCAAAAGCATAAATGAGTTAGGAGCGAAGAGTGAAGACCAGGAAATTTCCTTCAACATAGAGTAAGGGCAAAGGAAAGTCTTCCGATCTTTGATCCCCCGATTCAGGAGCGATTGAAGCGAATACAATAAAAGGATGCAAGGAAGGGTTCCCCGCATCTCGACTGCTTCCAAAATAAGGTCATCGACCAGTAATGCAACTTGTAGAAGACTCCCTCCCTATACCTAGCGGAGTTGGCACTAATAAGGAGAGCAGAAAGCAGCTACCGGCCATCAAAAGATCCACGACTTTAAGATCCGCATGCAAGAGAAGATCCGCTTATTCTTTGAGATGACAAAGCTCCTCACTAGACGCAAATTTCCGAATCAACACCAGGCAGTATAGGAGTGCTTTCTCTGATCGGCGTTCCCCAGACCAGAACTGAAAGGACAATCCAGCCCCTGAAGGATTCTCGGGCATTCCTTCATGTCGGGAGGAGGTACCGGTTGAAGGAGAAGATAAGGACAACTTTATTTCTTCCATTCCACTCTTGCTCCAATCCCAATAGGATAAATAGAGCTAGCACTTTCTATAAGGGCTTCTGACTATAGGCGCTGGAGTCAGCCTGTCTGAGTATGTAAACTATGTGGTGGATACGATAACAAATAATTCTTCTACATCAGCCAATTATTCTTCCATGAGGGACTTCAATGAAGCAACATTTTTGGATTTCCCGTTCATCGTATCGACCGACCCAGACCCCGTACCTGTCCCCGATGAAAGTCAGGATGAAACCAGCTTTCATTCAAAACCAACTCTGATTGTCCCAATCCGGTTGTCCTCACTAAGAATAGATAGAATTAAATTAGATTTTCTCTCCTATTCTCTTTCTGGCAAGCAAAGATATACTTCTAACCTCTCAGTAACCAATGATCAAGAGAGGCAGAAATTATTTAGTTCAAGTTTTTCTGGTAAAAAATAAGATAGGGCAGCTAAGTTGGTATGGAAGAACTACTGCTAAGCGGGAAATCCTTCTCTATGCTTGGCCTGTAGTAGGTATCTGGTTTACCGCTTTAGGTATCAGCACTATGGCTTTCAACCTAAATGGTTTCAATTTCAACCAATCTGTAGTTGACAGTCAAGATCGTGTAATTAACACTTGGGCTGATATCATTAACTAATCACCTCTACCATGAAAAATGTATATTAGAGTGGATGCGTAGAGACACTTGTCCATATTGTCGCCGGGATTACAACGGCATTGTGCCTTCACTGAGGCAGATGTAGAGAAGAAGAGAAAATGGTCAAAATAATCCTTAATGTATTGCTTTATTTTGGTCCTTTAATATATATAACTCTTTTATACTGTTATAAAATAAATATTATAAAGTAAATACATCAGAGACAAATATAGAGAAAGACTGATATATTATTCAACTTCAAACTTATATGAAAATAAGTAAATGAATCTCCTATTTATAGGAGAAAAATACTTGGTGGTCAAGTAACTTGGTTTGGTGGCCAAGTTAACATACTAACATTCTCCAATTAATGGATATACATAAATATTTACAACACTCCCCCTTGAATGTCCTTTAATAGATGATGAGCCTTGTTAAAATTTTATTAGGAAAAAATCTGTGGAAAAAAGTCCTAGTGAAGAAAAAAAGAGTACACATCTAGTAATATGCATTACAAGTTGTCTCGTTAAAAATATTACCAGGAAAACCCAATGGGACAAAACCTTGGTTAAGAAAAAAAGAGTACAACACGTATTTTACTCCCCAGATAAAAGCATCACATAATTCTTGAAGGTGATGCACTCCGATTTTGTATACCAACTTATCATATCTTAAGAGGACGACAGTGCATTTGCGATCAAATCTGTCAAATGATCATTTAGCTAATTGGTTGATCATCTATACCTTCATCCTTAGATAGATTTCATCATCGCCATATAATATTGTTGGAATCAACCGAAGTACATGCTTGGCTTGCTATATAAATTGTTGTTATATTTCTATGATTTGACTGTCATATAAAACAACATTGTATGAAAATAATCTTTCATGGAAACAGATAACATGACTGGGTCAAAATCTTATGTCGATCAGATGAATGTCCTATATATCCAAAATACTTGACAATATTTGTTAGGATAAACAGATTCATGTCAAGCACTTCATTTTCAATGTGCATTTTATCTTTATTTCAATATCTCTATGTATGAGAGAAATTATATCATGCTCATAGTTATAGCAAGATAAATAAATGCATCAATTGCACAAATATGTGTTACTTCAAGACCAATTTAACTTTCTTATTTCAACCTTTTTCGGCAGCTAATATTCTGCTCCTGAAAACTCTTCAAGAGTTTCAATAATATTCAAGTCATCAACTTATATAACAATATAAAGATTCTGATTATCATAAAGAGACAAGGGTAATCATATTCATTTTGTACCCTTTCTCAATGAATATTCATTTAAGAATCACAAATAAGTTTCCCAAGAACTTGTATATGCTTCAGTCATTTTGAATTCTTCAGAAATTTTTATATTAACTTTGTCAAGTAAGCCATATAGGCTGAAACAATTTTCATTTAGTATTTAAATTTTAGGACATCTTCTAATGTCAGGACTGTAGGTCCAGTAAATTTACCCTTACCAAGATGCATATACTTGGTAATTCTTTCTACATCAACATGCTTTAAGGGACATAGAATTCAAATCCTCATAATGTTATACAATATTGAGCGTTATAATGTATCAAAGTATCGTCGACGAGATATCATTTTGTATCGGTTGAAATTCGACATAATTTACTAATATCTCATCACTTCGTTATTTTCAGGTACCTGAACCTCCTATGAGGTTTTATGAAGTGTTATGTCAGAGTCTCTTTAAGAGCACATTGTCTCCTTATCATGATCATTTGCTCCTCTCATTTTTCAAAGATTATTTCATTTGAAACTGATTCATCTACCATGTTGTAGACTTTGTCCTCCAGGGACATTTAAGAGCATCTTGCAGCTAAAATATGAAATAGTTGGGTCAGCAAATGCTTCTGGCATTTGACTTGAATTATCTTTTGAATGGAGATCATACTGATAATAATTCACAACATATTTCTTAGCTGCTTATTCTCTCCCCTTATGTTTAGAAAAAATAATATTTATCCCCACCTTATTTGAGGAATCCATTTGTGTGCATCGTGGTATATTCATCGATCATATACCACACAATAAAAATTATTAGATGGAAATATTTAGTTCCTGACCTGAACTAATCATGAGGGCAGAATTCAACATAATTTATTGGTCTGAAGCGTACAAACGATGTTGTATGCAATATATCATATCTCAAACCAACACGTGAATTTTTGTTCTCATAAGTAATGATTTAGCTATATATTGGAGACATTCAACGCTAAACCAGTTTGAATATAAATCAGCATAATCAAGATGAATTGTCTTGATTGCATAATCATAAAAATTATGCTCTATTTTGAGCAAGCAACTTCGTAAATGTCAAATTGCAGGTTAACAATGCATCTATTTAAGACATCACATTGTAGGTAAACGGGTCCATATTCATCTTTTATATTTTTCAGATTTCAGGGGATTCATTAGCTAGTATCAACTTATCATGAGAACAAGCAACACAAAAGAAATTTTGAAGACTCTTCATGTTCTTCAATATATTCTGAATACTTAATTAGCACATCATATTTAAATCAGTGCAACCAAAATGGTCATATCAACTAATAAAATTAACCCTATGAGTAAACTTCAAGTTTACCATGACATGTTCTATTTGTTTTAGTAAATTTCTAATTTACTATTGCAGGAGATTTTATATCGATAAACCTTTGATTTATTGTGACATGTGATCTCATCATGCTCGGGTAACGTTTCATATACGTAATTCTTATTCGTAGTACTTGACGATATTCAATCTTCCAATCATATATAGTCTCAATATGATAACCATTTTTATTGCTAGTAAACTTCAGGTTTACCATAATTTGTGTTCCGATCATAACAATTACAATATAGGACGAATGGTGCTATCATATATAACCTCTTCGACAGATTTTAATTTATTTTTATAATGAGATATTGTCTGAACACTGCTAGTGTCATTATTCTTGTAAACAAATAATTATCTCTTCTGGAGCTCCTGATCATTAATTTTGTACTATTAAATATTGTTTAGATACTGCTGATATCATGAAAGAAACTCTGGTTAGACACTACTGGTGTCATTAAAGAAAACGGAAATGAAATGGACATTTAAAGATAAATCATTAATTTTGTACTGTTAAATATTTTTTAGATACTCCTGATATCATGAAAGAAACTCTGGTTAGACACTACTGGTGTCATTAAAGAAAACGGAAATCAAATGGTCATAAAAAACAAATAGTAAACACTAAGTTCTAAACTTCAGTATTTCTTGTCTCCTTTGGGGAGATTAGCCTTTAACATCTGAATATTTTATATCAAAGCGGTTACCACATAGTAATCACATCCTTCAGGAAGAGAGACATTAATGTTTATTTCCTTCAGGGAAATCATAGCAAATAATCATAATGTATCAATGTGGTTATGGTAAAAAACATTCTACTCTGCTTCTTTTTTGCCTTATAATGATATGTAATAAACTTATTCACGATGTTTCTACGTAGGACGGGTACGTGTTGCAATGACTTTTATATCACATGTATTTTCTTTGTTATTTTATCTCTCCAGGAGGTAGGCTGTGGTATATTTTCATTCGCTTCGGGGAATGAAACTTAATTATATGAATGTGCTTAATATGCAACTTTCATCTATAGTTTATTATTTTGATCTAGCACAAGAAGACATTGCTTCAGAATATTTCTCAGATACTTTATCAATTCTTTCTACTTCAGGAGTAGAGTTTCAGAATGTTACTACTTCAGTCGTAAAGTTTAAAGTTTCACCACTCCGGGAGTAAAGTTTAGAGTTTTATCACTTCGGGAGTAAATTTTAGAGTTTTATCACTCGGGAGTAAAGTTTAATGTTTTATCACTTCGGGAGTAAGTTTAAAGTTTTATCATTTCGGAAGTAAAGTTTGATGTTTTACCACGTCGGGATTAAAGTTTAAAGTTTTATCACTTCGGAAGTAAAGTTTAAAGATTTACCACTTCAGGAATAAAGTTTAAAGATTTACTACTTTGAAAGTAAATATCTCAATCTTACTACTTTAGGAGTAAATTTCAGTGTTCTACTTGCTTCGGGAGTAGATTTCGGAGTTGTACTACTTCGGGAGTAGATTTCAGAGTTGTACTGCTTCGGGAGTAGAATTCAGAACCTTACTACTTCTGGAGTAGAATTTAAAGTTCTACTACTTCAGGAGTAGAGTTCAAAATTTGCTACTTCGGAGAAAATTTCTGAGTTTACTACTTCGGGAGTAAATCATAAAATATTCAGGATATTTCTTCTCAATTATTCTACCTCTTCCGGAGATTAGTCGTGATATTTTCACAACTGAATGCACGTTCATATTTATATACTTTATTACATACTATCACATTTCACTTCAAAGAATGGATTTGTATTTATAACATTTATCAAAAGTTCATATTCTTCAGGAATGAAATATAATTATCTGAACGTGCTTTAAGCATATTAAATTGTGATAGCTTTGAACCTCTTTTAAGATATTGCTACTGCAGGAGCAAATCAAGACACACGTAAGATGTATGGAATTTTTCTGTAACATATACCAGGCTTCAAAACAATTACTGCTCTAGGAGCTATGAAGCACTGTAAAATTTAACCACTTCCGGTGATTATAATCAAAAAGAGATAAACTATATAAATATCTTAACTTGGAGAATTAAATGAAAGCAAATGATGGCCGTATATATGTTCGGTGCTTTACTTCTTGTACCGAGCCATCCTTCTATCCAATACCGATACATTCATGTGACGCATGGCTGGAGACTATGTATTGTGGAGCATCACCATGTCACCTGCATCACGTCTGTCACCAAATACCTTAATTCCTCTCTAGAGTAATATACTAAAAGAAAACAAAACAAAGAGAAGTTCTCATTAATCTCCAGCAAGCCATGCAACATGTGACATATCAAATCCGTAAAGGGAGTAATCAAATACCATAAATATAATTGACACAGTGAAAGATTAAAGTAAAATACTTACCTGCACTCATGTAATTTCAAGAATTACACTTGAAATCGAAATCAAACTCAAAATGGCAGAATCTCGTGCTGAGATATAAAATAAAGACTATAAAATAAATATATCAGAGATAAATATAGAGAGAAACTAATATATTATCCAACTTCAAACTGATATATAAATGAGTAAATGAACCTCCTATTTATAGAAGAAAAATACCTTGGTGGTCAAGTAACTTGATGGCCAAGTAACTTAGTGACCAAGTTAGCCAACTTGATGATCAAGTTAGCATACTAACATTCTCCAATTAATGGATATACATAAATATTTACAACATATACATTTAAATTTTGACAAAAATCACGATCATGTAAATTGTAGTAAGTGACACAATCAAGAATATTTTCTAAATGAAGGAATGAAACTATGTATATTGTAGTAAGTGAATTCTTCCCAATATATATAGTAACTCTTTGCTGCTTCTAACCACAACGAAAAATTGATGCTTCACCATTTAAGCCAAGATAATAAAAATAACGTCAGGTTAATTCCTTGTTCCAATTCTATTTTGTTAAGTTGTTAAATTCTATTAAATCCTAAAATCCCACCCTTGCTCCCTCTCTTTCAGCCACCTCACTTTCTCTCTCTAATGCTTTCCCTTCTATTCTCATCTTCTCACTTCTTCCACCCACCAGCGACCACCACCGCGCACTCTCTCCCCTTTTTCTTCTCTTCTACCCACCAACGACCACCACCACGCCGTCTTCTTTCTTTGCATCTTCGTTTCTTTTTTTGCAGCTTTTGGCAGGAGTGGTTTTGTAGTGATAGATCTCTGTTAATTTAATTAAGACGTTACATTCAATGTGAAATGAGAGTGTATATGCTTGGAGCTCAGCTTGGCTAATGTATTCGGGTCCGAGTGCAATGGTTCTTGACTAGATCCGTTTATTTTTATTAGCGAAATATTCTCCGAATATTCATATATTTAATTATGATAGATATATATTTAAGGTAACTTAGAATTCTTATTGTATTAGGAATCAACCATTTAAGGTAAGTTAGGATTCTTATTGTATTAGGAATCAACCTCTGTACAACTATATATATTGTGATTAATGAAAGGAATCCCTAAGGGAAATTATTTCAATCTTACATGGTATCAAGAGCCTAACCCTAATCCCTACTCTTCTCTTTTCTTCCTCTCGGCCGACGCGACCCCCAATCTTTTTTTCCCTCTCGGCCGACGGCAATAATTTGCTACCATGTCTCGCCCTACTTCCCCCACCAATTCCGGTTCTTCCACTGGCACACTTGATAACCCCCATCAACGTTCATCGTCTTCTTTTCATCCGGCATTCGCCGTTACCAACATCAAAAATTTTATACCTATAATTCTTGACCAAGAAGACTGTCAATATTCCATGTGGATAGAACTATTCTATATTCATGCATGTGCGTACAATGTGCTCGACCATATTGATGATTATGTTCCTCGTCCAACCGATGTTGCAAACTCGACCTGGCGTCGCCTTGATGCCATCGTCAAACAGTGGATCTACGGCACCATCTCTAAAGACTTGTTGTGTACTATCATGAAAACATGTGCTACGGCACATGAACTTTGGGTACGGTTAGAAGAAATTTTTCAGGATAATAAAAATACTCAGGCCGTGTATTTGGAAGAGCAGTTCAACAATACGCGTCTCGAGAATTTTAACATGTCCGAATACTGTAAACAACTGAAACTCATAACCGACCAACGAAGGGACATCTGTTTCAGAGACGGTACTTCAACTAGTTGCGGGTTTACCGAAAGGTGAATATGATACACTTGTAACGATGACTCAACAGGACGACCTCCTACCAAGCTTCAATAAAACACGTTCGCAACTTTTGTTGGAAGAGACCCGCCGTGCTAAACAAGAAGAGTACAATCACAAGGCATTAGCCGTTGACGGCATGGCACCACCGGCGGCCACCTCCACCCAGCCACCACCACAAGACCACCAGCAGCAGCAGTCTCGTGGCGGAGGGCATGGCGGTAGAGGTCGCGGTAACAACAATAAAGGGAAGGGCCGCGGCAAGGGCAACTGAAACCAGCAACAGCCAGGCCCAGCACCTGCTGCCTACTATCAGTGGGCTGGACAACCCCCTTCGCCTAATACGGGGAACTGGGCCTCGCCTGCATGCCCCTATCCGATATCAGGGGCCCAATTCCAGCAAGGCTGGCAGCCAGGCCTCTTGAGCTCCGCTCCCGCCAACCGGCAGGCCCACCAGCAGCAGCAGGCCCATCTAGTAGCAGCAGTTCAGCACCCGCAAGGCAGCAGCCTGGCCCCCACCGATTTGGGCCAGGCCTTCAATACCGTTAACCTTCAACAGCCCGACGATAATTGGTACATGGACACCGGAGCCACATCTCACCTCACCCGGTCGTTAGGTAACTTATCTCAACTACTTCGGTTAAAGTGTCCTCAATTTATTACTATCGGCAATGGTCATCTCATTCTAATTGAAGGTTACGATAACACACATACCAAATATCCCCACCCGCCTTTCTCCCTAAAACATGTCCTTTACACCCCTAACATCATTAAAAACTTAATCTCTGTTAGAAAATTCACTCGCAATAATTCTGTGTCTGTCGAATTTGACCCTTTTGGTTTTTCTGTGAAGGATCTCAATACGGGGAAAATTATTATGTGCTGCAATAGTGTGGGAGACCTCTACCCCTTCACTCAATCTTTCGATGTCAGACTGCAATCACCTCTATCCCTTACGGCTATCTCTCCCTCAACTTGGCAAAACAGACTCGGACACCCCGGAGACCCTGTTTTTAATTTTCTTAGCACTAGTAAGCGTATTCAATGTAATAATGGGAAACTTGTCCAACACTTTTTTTCTTTCCCGCTTGGCAAGCATACTCGTCTTTCATTTATGTCATCCAACAGTGTTACTTTTTCTCCTTTTGATATTGTTCATGCTGATTTGTGGACATCTCTGGTTGTTAGCTCTTTGGGTCACTAATTTTATCTCGTATTCTTAGATGATTTTTCACATTTTGTCTGGATTTACCCACTAAAATTCAAATCTGAAGTTTTTGCCAAGTTCCTTGAATTTCAAAAAATTCATTAAAACACAGTTTGAAAAATCTATCAAATCGTTTCAATGTGATAATAGACGTGAATTTAATAACTCATCATTTCACAATTTCTTCTCTAAACAAGGCATTGTTTTCCGTTTTTCCTGTCCCTATACTTCCTCCCAAAACGGAAAGGCTGAACGAATTATACGTACCATCAATAACATGGTTCGCACCCTTCTGTTTCATGCCTGCCTTTCACCGCTTTTTGGGTCTATGCTGTTAAAATGGTAGAATCCCTTTCTTAATATTTTACCAACTAGCACTCTCCAAAACAAGACCCCTACCGAAATCTTATACCGTAGGTTCCCATCCTATGATCATCTCCGTATTTTCGGCTGCTTATGCTACCCTAACCTAGCCTCCACTGCACTTCACAAACTCGCCCCTCGCACCACACCCTATATCTTCGTTGGTCTCTCTCCTACTCATCGGGGCTACCTATGCTATGACATAGCCACTAGCAAAATCATTGTCTCCCGCCACATCACATTTGATGAGACAACCTTTCCTTTTTTAAATCTCCAAAAATTTCAGACCACCGATTACACCTTTCTCGATGAACCGAGTATGTCCCCGGCTATCCAATCATTGTACCAATGGCAGCCCACTGTTCCAATAAAGCCAGCGCCAGCAGCTCCGTCCCCGCCACTGTCCGGCATCGTCTCCGACCAGACACCTCCCACCTCTCGGTCGAACACCCCACTGCTCGACCCGACTATGTCTCTTGCCCCTCCAGTACCACTGCTGCCTCCAGAACCCGACAGCCCACAGCCACAAAATCCAGACCACCCACTGCTGCCTACCCACTATATGGAGACTCGTGCACAACACGGGATTTTCAAACCCATGTCCATTTTAACCTCTCCGCACAAACCATATCACCCATTCCAAAAAATGCAAAACTAGCAAAACTTGACCCTAATTGGAATGCAGCCATGTGCGAGGAATTTAATGTTTTAACCAAGCAGAACACTTGGGATTTGGTACCTAGACCAAACAGTGTAAATGTTATCCGGTGCATGTGTTTATTTCGTCACAAGTACAGAGACAATGGTGACTTGGAGCGGTATAAGGCAAGACTGGTTGCTAATGGAACTAATCAGCAGGAGGGTATTGATTGTGGTGAAACATTCTGTCCGGTTGTTAAACCGGATACTATTCGGACTATTCTCAGTATTGCTATGGGCATGCATTGGCCGATTCATTAACTTGATGTCAAGAATGCATTTCTTCATGGGGATTTGAAAGAAACTGTGTACATGCATCAGCCCCCTGGTTTTGTTCATCCGGCAGTTCCGCAGTTTGTATGTCGTCTCAGGAAGTTATTGTATGGCTTGAAACAGGAAGCCCGCACTTGGTATGATCGTTTTTCCATGTATCCTATGCAGATCAGATTTACATATAGCAAGTGTGATAACTCTCTCTTCACTTTCCATCGAGGTAGCAGCACTGCTTATTTGCTATTATATGTGGATGACATTGTTCTTACTGCCTCCTCTGATGATTTGAAGAATGAAATCATTTCTCTACTCAAAATTGAATTTTCCATGACTAACTTTGGCAAGCTGAGTTATTTCTTGGGTATATCTGTGACCAGATTTGCAGCTGCTATGTTTTTGTGTCAGCGCAAATATGCGGAGGAGATATTGTACAGGGCTAAGATGATAAATTGTATAATTATGCCAACTCTGGTTGACTCAAAATCCAAGCTCAGTGCCAATGAAGCACGCCAATTTCTGATCCCACTCTCTATTGGAGTCTTGCAGGTGCCCTTCTGTATCTTACATTCACTAGGCCTGATATTGCATATGTCATTCAGCAGGTGTGTCTGTTTATGCACGACCCTCGAGAGTCTCATTTTCCGGCCCTCAAACGTATTATCAGATACGTTAAGGGCACACTGGACTTTGGACTGCATCTCTACCCCTCTGCCCCAACCAAGTTACTCTCCTACATGGATGCACATTGGGCAGGATGCCCGGACACACGTCGCTCCACCTCAGGCAACTGTGTATTTCTTGGGGATAATCTTATTTTATGGTCCGCCAAGCGGCAGGCCACGCTATCCCGTTCGAGTGATGAAGCAGAGTAACACGGAGTTGCTAATATCGTTGCTGAGATCTGTTGGCTCCGAAATCTTCTTTTGGAGCTCCACTGTCCACTACGAAAGGCGTATATTGTCTACTGTGACAACATATCTACCATCTATATGTATCACAATCCGATCCAACATCAGCGGACCAAGCATATCGAGATGGATATTCACTTTGTGCGTGAGAAGGTTGCCCTTGGTCATGTCAAAATATTACATGTGCCTTCCTCCTATCAGTATGCAGATATTTTCACAAATGGACTACCAAGACAACTCTTCACCGACTTCTGTTCCAGTCTTAGCGTTCGGCCTCCTCCCGCTCCGTCTTAGGGGAAGTATAGCGAATATTCACAATATATTTTATAATTATGATAGATGTATATTTAAGGTAACTTAGGATTCTTATTGTATTAGGAATCAACCATTTAAGGTAAGTAAGGATTCTTATTATATTAGGAATCAACCTCTGTACAACTATATATATTGTGATTAATGAAATGAATCCCTAAGGAAAATTATTCCAATCTTACAATTTTTAAGAAAAAATGTCTTAAGTTAAAGAATGTATTGATTTCAAATACTAATTCTTGAATTCTATTGAAATAAATTGAAAGAAGTACTAGAAAAGAAATACAGAATGTACCCGACTGATGGACATTGTCTCTTTCCATGAAATTTCATCTCAACGATGTGAAAACAGATCGTATACCATATCTACAGGTACCTCAGTGCTCACTAGAACAAAATCTATTAAAATTGAGACAGAGACGAGAACATAGAGAGATAAGAATAATGGAAAAATTATTTCTACCTTGTATTCATCATAATGACCTCTTTATATAGAAGTAATGTTCTCATTCTCCTAGTCTTATAAGGTAGCCCTATTCCACTAGGATTACAAATTCTATATTTATCATAATTATAATTGTACCATAAATAAACTAAACTATTATAATTCGAATAGAATAGGGTCTTCAATACTATCAAAACCTCATTTTAGGGAATCGTGACGGCACCTACACTGTCTCCACCGGTAGGCGAACCACATCCCTAATAAATAGAACAAAATGAAAAAAACACGGAAATATAATCTAAAACATCAATACAAACCCCCAAATCTGGTATGTGATACAGGAGCACTAATGTGGAATACAAGTCTGAAAGAAGGAAACATAGGCCAAGACTGAATAACATAATGAAAATGTCTAACTACGTCAAAGTAAGAGAATAAGAATCCAAGGCATGCCGGAAGAATGATCCTCACCCTAGAACACCGAAATCCACCTGCCCGGACTCACACTCGAGCTCGCGAACTAGTAGAGGGACCTGTAACTGCATCAAAAAAGATGCAACAAGTGTAGCATGAGTACAAAACATACCATTGTAGAAATTATAGGTCAACAATGTTGGGAGATATGTAACAAAAATAAATATCAAGTTGACACCACATAAGCCTATACTAGACAGTTCAGTAGACCATATAAATCATGTGGTACATATATCAATACACTGATTCAACAAGTCACAATGTTCATATAAGGTTCCATTCACAGTCAAGTATAATCAATCCATTCACATATATAGGGACCTTACTATCATTGTATCCACGACTAGTACTCACTTGTCCAAGTCATATTCAAGCTTAACCCCACTTACCCAACCTTAACACATCAAATAATAAGTCAACACTTAGATCGCAACAACTCTTTTATAATATTTTCCAGGAATATTCCACTTAATCTAATCATGATGACATTAAATCCTCTATTATTCTTAGTCTTGGATTTAGCTAAGTCTCCATACAGTTACCGTCCGACACACATAGATCGTTCAATGTTTACCTTCCCAATGGAAACACTTATTACATGTTCCTTACTAGACTCAGTACCCAATCACATGGTCAATTAACAAACAACACACAATGCACATATTTTTCCTGGATCTAGACAATAATCATGACATATTGACACTCCCGACCACAGTCGTAGTAGACATCAAAGGCTTAGACTTACAAATTATAACCATAAAACTCATGCATAAGAAATCAAGCCACGCATGGCAACCAATTCAATATCTATCCAAGTGTTCACTGATCCAATTATCCAGGTATCCACAGAGACAAGCCCAATCATGGCAATCAACCTATCCACATTACCAAACAACAGATAATCAAGGCAATGATATGTGTATGATATAAAATCAATGCATATGATAGGATACATGTATCCTCCAGTATACAATACATCAAGTTTTTATTATGATCGTACACCCATAAGGGACCCACGCAGTCAATATACTCCATCCGCTCCGGAATTTTTCATCGAATCACGGAGCGCAGCTCTTGGATGTAATAATATATGTTGTAGGCGTGCAAACCTGATCACCATGTATCATCATACCCATTGCGGCGTGCAACCCGAGCCATCCGTATCATCATCATCTCAATGTTGCCATGATCTCATAGTGTTCTTACCTTTTTCAGTCTATTGGACCCATAATATTTTCATACTACTCTCATATTAATATCATCAAAACCATGAGTGTATGAATGCAAATGATAATACAAGGCAAGAAATCAGAATGTATGAAATGCAATCAACTATAGGAGATGAATAACACATCTTTTAAGAATTCAATAACAAGTAACCTAAGTATAATCCGAATATCATATCAAACAGTCCAATCACAATAATCCAAGTACAATCAAGATATCATACCAAACATTCCAACCCTCAATAATCCAAGTACAATCAGGATATCATATCAAATATGTCCAACCACCAAAATCTAAGTACAATCAGGATATCATATAAAAAATGTTCAACCACCATAATCCAAAAACAATAGGGATGTCATATCAAAACATGTGCGATGAATAAATAATACAATATCAAATATGGAAACAAGCCCCTATAATGGCGAAAAACGCACATAACAACAGTCGAAATCAGCTTAAGGTTGATTCCCCAAATCACCCATCAACACAGTTCAATACTGGTACCCACTCAGCCATTTATCACAACTGTGTAAGTGAAACCCCCAAACACGCCCAATACCCCTCAACATTTATAACTACTATGTACTATTATCAATGTCTCAAAAACTAAACTGTAGCCTCCCTCAAAGCCAACCAGGAGCCACGAACTCCTAATCCACAAGTCATCCTGAGCGAATATCAGACAGTAGTAGTTCAAACAAGCACATGGAGTTTCTATGTTACCACACACATTCAATCAATCAACACATAAGAACCAATTATACATTACACGTGATTTTAATGATACCAAACATGCCTTGTAAGGAACTCGAGGTCAAAAGAAAATCTAAAACTTCATCCATGACCCCAAGGGTAAAATGGTAATTTTATTGAGAAAATGAGTTCAATATTATCAAAATAGTATTCTACAGTTTCATACAAATCTAACAACACTCATATTGTACTGTAGTCCGAAACCTAAAAAGTGACTCTGCACCCACAAGGGAAAAATCCGAAATTTAAATTAGAAACACGTTATCCATAATCTAAATAGTCATAATCCAAAGTTTCATAAAATTCTAATCCCAATTGAGCCTTCAATTTTATGAATTTGTCAAAACCCATAAATCGAATGTTTACAAAATCCGGATTGAAATCATAATTTATGTTAGAAATAGTTTACCCATGGTTTAAACAAGAAAAAAACCTAGAATTTACTCAAATCCAACCATAATTAATTGAAGAAATATCAAATTTTAACTTATAGTTTAAAACCCCCAAATTTTCCCAACCCAACACGGATAAAATCGATAACAAATGGAACTAACATTAAAGAAATGTCAAAATAAAGGTTGGATACTTACCCCCTTGTTTACACGAGAACAACGCCATGAAAACAACCTCAATCGGAGCTCTAGAACTCAAGTTATGTGCAAAATACTAAATAGACGCAGTCTGATTTTTAATACACATACATTTTCGCTTCGGCGGACCAATTTCCGCCTCAGTGGATCTGCTTCGGTGCCCGAAAGTCTGCCCCGGCGCACACCAAAAACAAACAATTTTCCCAAAAACTAAAATGGACATAAATTCCTCATACGGTGTCGGAATTCGACGATTCAAGTTGCTACGGATCATAAATTTCGAAACACATCTATTCCAATAATCAAAACTCAATTCCAACATCAAATGAAAATAATAGTATATTGCAGCGTCGAAGGCAAGTGACTTATGCCAACGACTCAAGCACCTAAACTTGGCCAAATGAAGTCCAAATCCAATTCTAAAAGTTCCTACAAGTCACAAATGATCATACGAAGCTGCTCAAACTCTCAAAATACCCAAACGGATCCGTCTTGACCCAATGTTAACCGTGGTCAACTCCAAATCATGTCAAAAGCTCATTTCTCAACCAACCACCTTAATCACATCCGAACCTTTCGGGAACTGAATCAACGACTTGACTAAGTCATAACTCATATTCCAAAGCTAATGAAATCAACAAAACTTTAAAAAAAATATGCATTTGCCCTCGATGTTGACTTTGGTCAAACTTCTTCATTTCTTAACTTAAGGATTTTCAAAATATCATTTTTCTTATCCAAAACTCCACCAAAAGTCTCGACAATTTCTCTACACATCCATGCAAGTCGAATACACTCTCACGATGCTAGGGGAAGGGTCAATAGGGGTAAAAGGGTAAAATCCCTAAATAACCAAATGTGTCGTTACATCAGATATCAATTAAATAAATGTTCATCCTCGAACAGATAAAGCAAAGTACAGAAGCCGACGAGTAATCAAGGAATATCCATCATAGCAAGAAATATACAGACAGTACCGTTTGTTCACTGTATCAGTCAACTGTCGTTAACTTAGCTCAACGACTCAAATATCCATTCCTTCATAATCGAACTTTCTTTCACAGTTGATTCTCGAACGTACGAAACTCTACTCGAATCCCCTGATTTGATCACAACCATACCTCTTTTCGCGTTCGATTAAATCTGTACTTATTACCATAATCACTATCATCCTTTAGTTGTAGCCACAACCAAATCCAACATGTACATGATAATATAGTGTAATTGTACTAGCCTTCCTTCTCAAATATCAAGGTCGTCATTACACCAAAATCCCTTAGACACACATCACAAGTCCAATTTTCCTTGAATCTCCAAATCACCATACTATAAGCATACCTACTGATTACCTTGCCATGCCATATTCATATAAAATCAACTGATCACTCTACATACTACCCATAACCATTTGTACCTTCTCAATTCATACCAAGTACCCGTGCAAACCATTGGAACTATCTGGATTGTTGTCATCCAAAGAATATCATCAATCTTACTTGAAATTTCAATGAGAACCGGTCACACTATCATACTTCCTTTCCGAATCGATACTTATCGAACCCGTATCGGTGGTTACTAGAATACCATAAGTCCTTCAGGTAATATACATGCATGCCACCCGACCCTAAATGAATAATCTGATTCGGAATAAAATGTTGAATCTCTAAATCATTGATAGTCGCCCGGACTGATTCCAAATTAGCCAGTAAGCTTTCCATAAACATGTTATGACCTCTTCCATCCCTTTTTTCACGAACAATCAATCACATGTTGTTACCCACAACTTCAAAAGCTAGATTCTATCCAAGTCATTAACTTAGTACCGAAGATTTGTACCTTTGATTGTAACATTCATGTTTCTCAACTTCCATTTGATAGGACCCCGTGAACTCTAAATACATCAAATCCTCTTTGTGCGCTCTCTTAACTCTCCCATACTCTAGACACCTTGTCGAACCTTTATCTGTCATCTCTGGCTAATTACCAGCCTTACAAATTTCTGACGTATCAGCCTTACCTTAATTTTACCTTTCATTGACAGATTTCTTCCAAGTCCTTTATTACCTGAAATACCCATTCAAGCTGATAATCTATAATGTCTCAACACAATTTGCCACCAGTCCCCAATCACAAACCCCAGGGAACGTTCGTCGTAACACTTAGTTAATTACCATAGACCTTTTGTAACACCCCAAAATCTTTAGACTAATATTTACATTTTCAATTGACCATATCTTTATAGTAAGGATATATTTTACTTCATACTTCCTAAACTTGAATTTGTCGAAGTTTGAAAAGTGCTTATTTTAATATTGTGGTTATATCTATAAGGAGGTGTCATGGTTTGGCTATGTAGAGCACCCTCATTATCATTTTCGATAACGTATTATGAAAAATAATAGAAAATAATAATTTTGTGTCAGCCCACTTTTTCCATCTTTATCCAAGTAATATATATCACCTTTAAGACTTAACCTCCTCCCATTTTTCATTTCCTCGTGACAAAGAAAACCCAAACTTTCTCTCCTTCTTATCATATGAAATACTACATGAAACCATTAGGATTTTTCACTAAGTCAACCAGCCAAAGTAGTTTTTGGTGAAGCACAAGTAACTTCTCTATTTGGTGGTAAGGTTGCTAATCCCGTTTCTTACACTGTACAACTTTTAGTATTTTTAGCATATGTACTTGTCGTTTTAAGTGAACTAATATGTTATGGATAGCTATTTCATAGTTCTACAATTTTTGGTAAAGCTCCAAAACCTATTTTTGCTTGTGTGTTCTGAAAAGTGGTGATGAAGTACAAGGCAGGTGCTGCCCAGATTTCGGTTTTACAAACCCTCCATGTACTACTGTTAGTATTTTGTGTATAATATTTTGTAAGAAACTGATCTTAAGGTGATTTAAATTTCTCTGGAACCCAAATAAATATATCTACAATTTTCATGAATACCACAAAGTCTATTTTTGCCTTTTACCTCTTCAAAACATAGCCACAACACAAGACAATGGTAATGTCCAGAATTTCTATTCTTAATATTTAGGGTGATTTTCACGATATCATATTTAGTTCGATATGTTGAAATCACTGAACTTATATAGATATTGGATTTTGTATTTGAGGTATATATCCTTGTAAAATCAAAGGGGAAGTGTTTGAGGAAGTGGACAAATTTGGTTGGTCTGTGGCATAGACGATTCGAACGTCCTCAAATTATGGTAGAATTGTTTTGTGATAAAACACCAAGGTTTTTGTATAAACTTGATCTTGAAATCTCTTACTTGCTGGATATTTGGAAATAACGTGAACTTTTACTTCCTTCTCTTAACTTTATATCGTTGTATTTGTATTATCTCAATATTGCAAGATACTCGCTAAATCGCCCACTTGTACGAATTGTTTGATCATTTTACATCCTTGTTGGGACATTGTCCTTCTTGTGGCAGTGGATTTGTCACTCATCTCGGCATGCCTATTGATTTGGATCTTTTTCCATCTGTACATTAAGTTTGTGGTTTATCTTAATTATGGAACTTGTCCGTGTTAAGTACGAACTAGAAAGCCATTTTTAATATGGTTCTCGATTCTCTTGATTATTTGGTTTCGACCCTACTTGATTTGGGGCTTCAGTCTATCTTGATATTTGATTATGCATAGTGTGATGGCATGACGTACATATTGGGCGATATTTGATATTTGACAAACCCTCTTGAATGGATTTTATAAACTTTGTTGACACTTTATTCTTTGAACATTGATATCGATATTTGGAAACACTTCAAGATTTGATATTCGATACTTGATATATTTGTTTTCTTGATTTATATTTATATCTCATTTGAGCTACCAATGACTGATAAGGGAATTGGAGAATCTAATTGCCCCAAACCATAGTTTATATACCACTAAGCTTTATGTTTAGCGATAGTTGTTTTCTATCCTAAGTAATGTACGAGATGAGATTTGAAGACGGCCATTTGGAGTAGACTTTTTGGACGCTTTTGTGGAGGTCACATTTGCATATGCATCTGGATTTTGTATAGTTTTGGAACTTCTACATGATCTATATGTCACACTTAAGTATGTAATTTTGGAGGCTTGTTGGATCTCAAGACCATAACCTTGTGTTTTGAATTTGGTGACTTATTTTGCTGTTTTAGAATGTGTTAATAACTCAAGTCTTGTAATATGCTAAATTTATATTTTGTCTTGTAAATATGTACAAAGGAGAAGACCAATTTTCCTTTTGTACTCGCAAGTTTGAAATTCATGTACAATATGAACCTGCAGTGATGTGGAACAAAAAATATAATTTCGTTAGGAAGTTGCTTTAACGTGTTGATTATTCAGGAAGGGTTGTACACATTATCTTGATACTTTGATATTATATTTCATTTAAGGAATTCTATGAAGTGTATTTTCAAATAAATATTCCAGTTTGAAACCTTTCTAGCATGGGCCTATTTCCGCTACTAAATTATTATGAATGCCTTTTTAAATTAATCTATTCTGAACGTTGTAAGTATTAAATTAGCTTTTGTGTCGTACGTGGCATCCTCCCAAGGGGTTGCTACAAGTTTTGGTATCAGAGCTTTGGTTTGTGATTCTAGGACTTTTGTTGTGACTTGTTAGTGTACTTGTTTCTGGTTAACATGCTTTATTGCATGTATTGTGCATATGCATCATATACATTTCCCTAATGCAATGTGATCTCCCTTATGTAGGAATTAAGTTATGGCCTCTTCTTCTAATAGACCTATGGAAGTCGCTCGTGATGGTTCAGATAACTATAATATCCAACCTCACTTACAAGAAGGGGTTGGAAAACATTTTTCTGATCTTAATTTTCCTCGTACTAGTGGATCTGAAGTGGAAAATAATCAGGGTGGAAGAGTTCGGACACACCCTCACACGAGTCATAGTACTCATGTTAGAAATCCTCATTTTTAACAGATGGCTGATTTCTTTCATCACTTGGCTGGAACAATGTCCAATCCTAATGAAATGAACTTTGAGAAAATGAGAAAAATTGGTGGAGTTAGTTTGAAGGTACTGTGGATTCTACTGATGCTAAACAATGTCTTGAGCACTTGGAGAGAGTATTTGAACAGTTAGAGTGTTCAGAAGATGCAAAATCTAAGTATGATATCTCACTGTTACAAAATGATACTTATGATTGGTGGGTAAGTGTGCCAAATGCCAAAGGAAAACCTCTGGTGCTTACTTGGGATGATTTTGTCAAAGAATTCTACATGAAGTATGTTCCACATGCTTATCGTGATGCAATGAAAAAGGAGTTTCTAGATTTAAAGCAAAGGGGTATGTCTATTGCTGAATATCAACAAAAGTTTCTTAGGCTTTAATGTTATGCTGGAGGTATTATCGATGATGAAAAAAATAAGTGCAGGCGATTCGAAGATGGTTTGAATGATTCTATCCAAAAGTCTGTGGCGGTCCTGCAACATGAAAAAAAATTTCAAACTAGTTACAGATGCTCTTACTTGGGAAATAATTGACAAAGAACAAGCTAGTAGAAATGAAACCAGGTTCAGAAAGGCTAATTTAGATTATGACGGTCCATCCAAAAGGGGGAAGCTTGACAATGCCAAGGCTGGTAGTGTTCACAAGTCAGCTCAGCGTAATCTAAATAGATCAATTTTTTCTATTGGAAGCACTCCTGATTATGTCCAAGTCAAGACTCGTATACCCACGTGTGAACAATGTGGGAAAAATCACTATGGTACTTGCAGGAAAGTTTCTGGTGCTTATTTTAATTGTGGGTGCTTTGATCACAAAGTGAAGGATTGTCCTAATCATAACCCTACTTCTTCAACGCGTACTGAAGGCTCAGTTCAGAAACCTAACATTACTGCTTCTCAAGGGAGTAGAAGTGCAAGATCTAGAAACACAGAAGCAGCAGGTGCAGGTGGAACTAATCAAGCTAGTGGGTCAAAGGCTACTACACGAGCTTATGCTATGAGACAGAGGGACGACCAAGATGGGTCAGACATGGTTGTTGGTAAATTTCACTTATTTGGCTTATGTGTCGTTACTCTAGTTGATCCTGGTTTTACACATTTCTATGTTTGTCATCACTTGTTTTTCCTAAAAACATGAAATTAAGAGACTTGATTGTGGTGTGCTTGTCGAAAGTCCTTTGGATCATCAGGTTATTTGTAATCAGATTTATCGAGCTTATTCCTTAATGATTCAAAATCTAGTCTTCCCTGCTGATTTGATTGAAATGCTTTTCCAATACTATGATGTCATTGTCGGTATGGACTGACTTCATAGATACCATGCAGTAGTTTATTGTAGGTTAAAGTGTGTGACTTTTAAAGATCCTTCATATTCACACATCATTGTTCAAGGTGAAAGATCATTGACATCTAATATTATTTCCCTTGTTGTGGCAAGAAAGATGATTAGTCAAGGCTATGACGCTTATCTTTCTCATATAGTTGATACACACATAGAAAGTCCAAGCCTTAAAAATATACTGGTTGTACGTGAATTTCCTGATATTTTCCTTGAAAATCATCCTGGATTGCCCCCTTAAAGGGAAGTTGAATTTCCTATAGAGCTTATTCCTGGAACTACTCCTATTTCTATTACCCCTTACCGAATGGCTCCAGCAGAATTAAAGAAGTTGAAGATTCAATTGCAAGAACTTCTTGAGAAGGGTTTTATTCGCCTAAGTGTTTCTCCTTGGGGATCTCCTGTTTTATTTGTGAAAAAGAAAGATGGCACTATTCGTCTTTGTATTGATTACCGATAACTGAATAAGGTAACAATTAAGAATAGATATTCATTGCCTAAGATCGATGATTTATTTGACTAGCTAAAGGGTGCTAGGTTGTTCTCAAAAATTGACTTGAGGTCTGGGTATTACCAAGTGCGGGTAAGTGAGCAAAATGTTCCTAAAACTGCTTTTAGGACTCAATATGGTCATTATGAATTTTTGGTGATGCCATTTGGGTTGAGAAATGCTCCTACGGTGTTCATGGATCTAATGAATTGTATATCCAAATTTTATCTTGATCAATATGTGGTAGAATTTATTGATGATATTTTAATATATTCCAAGAATAGTGAAGATCATGATAAACACCTCCGGATTGTTTTGCAAATTTTGAAAGAGAAAAAGCTCTATGTCTAGCTTTCAAAATATAAATTTTGTCTTAGTGACGTTGCTTTTCTGGGACATGTTGTGTCAACTGATGGTGTGAAGGTGGATCCTAGTAATATTCAAGCTATTGTTGAATTAAAATCGCCTAAAGTTCAACTGAAATAAGAAGTTTCTTGGGCTTAGCAGGTTAATATAGAAGGTTTGTCAAAGGCTTCTCCATTATAGCCTCTCCTTTGACTAAACTTTTGGGGAAAGACGCCAAGTTCGTGTGGGATGACAATTCCAAGAAAGCTTTGAAAAGCTCAAATTCTTGTTAACACAAGCTCCTATACCTACTCTACCAACTAAAGGGAAAGAGTATGTGATATATAGTGATGCATCTCATCGTGGTTTGGGATGTGTTTTGATGCAAGAAGTGAAGGTGGTTTCTTATGCCTCTCCAAAATTGAAATCACATGAGTTGAATTATCCCACTCACGACCTTGAGCTTGATGCCAGAGTATTTTCTTTGAAAATTTAGAGACATTACTTGTACGGAAAAAAGTTTCATACATTTACGAATCACAAGAGTTTGAAGTACTTAGGTACACAAAAAGAGTTGAACTTGAGAAAACGTAGATGGCTTGAACTCATAAAAATTATGACTGCACGATTGACTATCACCCGAGTAAAGCCAATGTGGTTGCAGATGCTTTAAGTCGCAAATGTTTTGCAAGCTTATCATTTCTGCCTTTGTTTCTTGAATTAAGAGCCATGAATACTTGTCTTGCATTTAATTCTAATGGTTCTGCTGTTACTAGTTTACAAGTTAAGCTGGTTCTACTTGAGAAGGTAAAAGAAGCACAGAAGTTGGATGAGAATCTTATGAAATTGATTAAAGAAGTTCAAAATGGGGAAATGCTTGATTTTATATTGAGGGATGATGGTGTCCTATTTTATCGAAATAGGTTATATGTTCCTAAAGATGACAACTTGGAGAAATAAATTTTGAGTGAAGCACATACTTCACCATATGTAATGCATCCTAGAAGCACTAAAATGTACCAAACCATCAAAGAACAATACTGGTGGAATGGTATAAAGAAAGACATTGTAGAGTTTATCTCTAAATTCTTGGTTTGTCAACAAATAAAGGTAGAGAATCAAGTCCCACCTGGTTTACTACAACTCTTGTAGACACCAGAGTAGAAATAGGAGAGAATAACGATAGACTTCGTTTCTGGACTTCCATGCACTCAAATAAATAATGATGGAATTTGGGTTATAGTTGATAACCTAACCAAGAGTGCTCATTTTGTTGGCAATCAGAATGGACTACTCACTTGAACGTTTAGCGGACATCAATGAGATTGTAAGGATACATGGGATTCCAGTTTCTATTGTATCTGACTGAGAACCAAGGTTTACATCAAGATTTTGGACTAGCTTGCAAGGCGCCTTGGGTATCAGGTTGAACTTTAGTACATCTTTCCATCCTGAGACAGATGGTCAGTCTAAGAGGGCAATACAAATCTTGGATGATATGCTTTAGGCCTGCATTTTTAAGTTTGAGAGTAGTTGGGACAAACACTTAGCCCTGATACAATTTGCTTCAATAATAGCTACCAATCAGGCATAGACATGCCTCCTTATGAAGCTTTATATGGGAGAAAATGTAGAACTCGTCTTTGTTGGAATGAGGTTGGTGAAAGAAAACTGGTTGGTCTCGAGATTGTGCAACAGACCGAAGATAAGGTAAAAATCATCAAGGATCGTTTAAAAATTTCTTCAGATAGACAAAAGTCTTATGCTGATCTAAGAGGCATGAAATTGAGTATCAAGCGGGCAATAAGGTATTTTTAAAGGTTTCTCCATGGAAGAAGATTATGAGATTTGGTCATAAAAGGAAACTTAGTCCTCAATTATTGGACCATATGAAGTACTTGAGAAAGTTGGCCCAGTTGCATATAAACTAGCTCTTCCACCAGAGTTAGACAAGATCCACAATGTCTGCCATGTTTCTATCCTTAGAAAATACCGCTCAAATCCTTCTCATATTCTTCCTATTGAATCTATTGATGTCAATCCTGACTAGACATATTTAGATGAACCTATTCAAATCTTACTGCGTGAGATAAAAGAGCTTAGAAATAAGAAAATCCCCTTAGTGAAGGTCCTTTGGAGAAGTTATTCTGGCAAAGAAGCTACATGGGAGTGAGAAGAGGATATGCGAGTTCAATATCCACATTTATTTCGGAACTAGTATAAGGTAAATTTTGGGATGAAATTTCTTTAAGAGGAAGAGAGTTGTAACACCCCAAATTTTTTTGACTAATATTTACATTTTTAATTGACCATATCTTTATAGTAAAGATATATTTTACTTCGTACTTCCTAAACTTGAATTTATCGATATTTGAAAATTACTTATTTTAATATTGTGGTTATATGTATAAGGAGGTATCATGGTTTAGCTATGTAGAGCACCTTATTATTATTTTTGTTAACTTAGTATGAAAAATAATAGAAAATAATAATTTTGGGCCAACCCACTTTTTTCATCTTTATCCAAGTAATATATATCACCTTTAAGACTTAACCTCCTCTCATTTTTCATTTCTTCATGCCAAAGGAAAACCCAAAATTCTCTCCTTATTATCATATAAAATACTACATGAAAACCATCAAAAAATTTCACTAAACCAACCAGCCAAACTAGTTCTTGGTGAAGCACAAATTACTTCTCTATTTGGTGGTAAGGTTGCTAATCATGTTGTTTACACTGTACAACTTTTAGTATTTTCATCATATCTTCTTGTGTACAACTCCGTTTTAGGTGAACCAATATGTTATGGAAAGTTATTTCATAGCTCAATAACTTTTGTTAAAGAACCTAGTTTTGATTGTGTTCACCGAAAAGGAGAGATGAATTATAGGGCAGGTGTTGCCCAAATTTCTATTATACAAACCCTCCATGTAATATTTTTAGTATTTTGTGTATAACCTTTTGTACGAAACTGATCTTAAGGTGATTTAAATTTATTTGGAACCCCAATAAATATATATACAATTTTCATGAAGACCACAAAGTCTATTTTTGCTTTTTTACCTCTTCTAAACATAGCCACAAGACCCATGTAATGTCCAGAATTTCTATTCTAAATATTTAGGGTGATTTTCACCGTTTAGTTCGACATGTTGAAATCACTGAACTTATATAGATATTTTATTTTGTATTTAAGGTATATATACCCTAGTAAAATCTAAGGGGAAGTGTTTGAGGAAGTGGACGGATTTGGTTGGTCTATGGCGTAGACGATTCGAACGTCCTCAAATTATGGTAGAACTGTTTTGTGATAAAACACCAAGGTTTTTGTATAAACTTGATCTTGAAATCTCTTACTTCCTGGATATTTGGAAATAACGTGAAATTTTGCTTACTTCTATTCACTTTATATCATTGTATTGGTATTATCTCAATATTGCAAGATATTCGCAAAATCGGTCACTTGTACGGATTGTTTGATCATTTTGCATCCTTGTTTAGACTTTGTCCTTTTTGTGGAACTGATTTTGTCACTCATCTCGACATGCCTTTTGATTTGAATCTTTTTCCATATGGACTTTGAATTTGTGGTTCATCTTAATTATGGAACTTGTCCGTGTTAAGTACGAACTAGAAAGCCATTTTTAATATTATCTTGATTCTCTTGATTATTGGGTTTCGACCCTACTTGATTTGGGGCTTCGATCCATTTTGATATTTGATTATGCTTAGTGTTATGGCATGACGTACATATTGGGCAATATTTGATATTTGACAAACTCTCTTGAATGGATTTTATATTCCTTGACACTTGATTCTTTGAACATTGATATCGATATTTGGAAACACTTCAAGGTTTGATATTCGATACTTGATATACTTGTTTGCTTGATTTATATTTATATCTCATTTGAGATACCAATGACTGAAAAGGGAATTGGAGAATCTAATGTCCCCAAACCATAGTTTATATGCCACTAAGCTTTATGCTTAGCGATAGTTGTTTTCTCGTAAGTAATGTACGAGATAAGAATTGAAGACGACCATTTGGAGTAGACTTTATGGAAGCTTTTGGGGAGATCACATTTTCATATGCATCTGGGTTTTATATAGTTTTGAAACCTCTACATGATCTATATGTCACACTTAAGTATGTAATTTTGGAGGCTTGTTGGATCTCAAGACCATAAGCTTGTATGTTGAATTTGGTGACTTGTTTTGCTGTTTTAGAGTGTGTTAATAACCCAAGTCTTGTAATATGCTAAATTTATATTTTGTCTTGTAAATATGTACAAAGGATAAGACTAGTTTTCCTTATATACTCGCAAGTTTGAAATTCATGTATAATATGAACCTGCAGTGATGTGGAACAAAAAATATAATTTCGTTAGGAAGTTGCTTTAACGTGTTGATTATTTAGGAAGGGTTGTATCACATTCTCTTGATAATTTAATATTGTATTTCATTTAAGGAATTCTATGAAGTGTATTTTCAAATAAATATTGCACTTTGAAACCTTTCTAGCATGGGCCTATTTCCGCTACTAAATTATTATAAATGTCTTTTAAAATTAATCAATTCTGAATGTTGTAAGTATTAAATTAGCTTTTGTCTCGTAAGTGGCATCCTTCCAAGGGGTTGCTACAGCTACTATAATCCACACCTAACCCAAGAATTCCCATTGCTAGAATCCAAAATCTCCCCTTTCTCGAAGAGATACCTTTCTCATTCCAAATTATTTTAATTTCTCAATTTACGCCTTTCATTCAAATAATAAGCACCACTAATGACCGATCACTACTCAAACCTGCTAATATTCTCGTATCATTTCATTGAAGTAAAAAAAAAAAAGGCAGCTCTGTGCACTAATCTCCCGCTATGCGCGGGGTCCGGGGAAGGGCCAGACCACAAGGGTCTATTGTACGCAGCCTTACCACACATTTCTGCAAGAGGCTATTTTTAAGGCTTAAATCCATGACCTCCTGGTCACATGGCAACAACTTTACCAGTTACTCCAGGCTCACCTTCCTTTCATCGAAGTACCTTTGCCAAAAATCCCTAACCGAAATAATCCTTCTTTTATATTAGTTCATTGACCCGATCATCGAAATCTGAACAGCTCTTCACCAATAGTATTAGTCAAACGTCATCAATTTTTTGTCGTAAATAACCCGATTGACCAATACCTTATTTGATAGTCCTTAAATGATGCTCACCCGCGAAGAACCAACCCTTACCTTATTTACCGAATCATACACATCCAACTAACCGTGCAATTTTTCCTGGTCTTTGGTCAACTGCAAATTCATTATACCAGTAATTATAGAACTTCTCAAGCATTAACCTTTACATATCATTCCCACAAATCTTATCCAAGCACTAAATGCAACACCTTGTAATTCCTTGATAGAACCTCATACTCATCCAGCGCCAAATTCCTTCCTATTAGTCGATCACTGGCTTCCTTTAGCCTACCACGAGTCCAACATACCAACGCATATATGACTTTTACACTCACTCAATATTAAACAACTGCGAAATAACTGACAAATCAACAATCTCTTGGTTTCAACAATTCCCTATCATCCCTAACCTCAAAATGCCAAGTGAACCCACAAACACACTCTTTAGGTAAAGAAATGTGTTTTCTATTTCCCTTAAGCCTCATTCATCACAAGTAACACTGCCACCTTATCCCGAATAAAACCATTCACTGAAAGAACTCACAACTACTAATTCTACCCTGCTATCACAATTTTGTTAAATCGAAGCCAACTTAACCAGTCATAACCTATATGACATCCACCCTCGTACACCTTGCAACATAACATATCAAGCACATCAAATACCAAAAAATTTCATTCATATAACGGAGATTGATCTATCCAATTTCCTTTCCTTACATCTTTGAATTACCATTCCTACTTTCCAAGGATGTCATCGAACTAAGAAGTTGCAATCATAACCCTAATCAACTGAACAACAAATCATAGTTGATGGCTGAACTTGGTCACACGTCTGTATCATGATAACACGTCTCATACCCTACTGCTTGATGTCATATCGAACAACTCACGCACTAATTTAAGAGCGTGTTACCACCATTGGTGATAGAATATGAAGAAGATGTTTAGATAACAATTTGATCCAACTTAGCACAAAAGGAATGAAGAAAGTAAAGTTTTCTAAATGTCTCGTAGCCTGCTGAAGATAAATACGAACGTATTTTCACCGATCTGCAAGACTCTACTATACATTGCTCTTGTATTTAAGATCATTTAACCTAAAGCTCTGATACTAGCTTTGTCACAAACCCCCTTTTAAGGAATCATGGTGGCACCTACATTGTCCCCACCGGTAGACGAACCACAACCCAAATAAATAGAACAAGATGTAAGAAACATGGAAATATAATCTGAACCATCAATACAAACCTCGAAAATCTGGTCTGTGATACAAGAGCACTAATGCGGAATACGAGTTTGAAAGAAGGCATCATAGGCCACGACTGAATAACATAATCAAAATGTCTAACTACGTCTTTTGAATCTAAATGTAAAGACTGAGTAAGAGAATAAGCATCCAAGGCATACTAGAAGAAGCATCCTCACCCTAGAACGCCAAAATCCACATGCCCGGACTCACACTCGAGCTCGCGAACTAGTAGAGGAACCTATATATGCATCAAAAAAGATGTAGCAAGCGTAACATGAGTACAAAACATACCCTTATAGACATCATAGGTTGACAATGTATGTGAGATAGGTAACAAAGATAAATATCAAGTTGACACCACATAAGCCTATACTAGACAGTTCAGTAGCTCATATAAATCATGTGGTACACATAACAATACATTTATTCAACAACTCACAATGTTCACATAAGTTTCCATTCACTGTCAACTATAATCAATTCATTCACATGTATAAGGACCTTACTATCATAGTACCCACGACTAGTACTCTTTTGTCCAAGTCATATTCAAGCTTAACCCCACTTACCCAACCTTAACACATCAATAAACAAGTCAACACTTATATCACAACAACCCTTCTAGAATGCTTTCTAGGAATATTACACTTACGCTAACCATGATATTAACTCCTCTATTATTCTTAGTCTTGGATTTGCTAAGTCTCTATACAGTTACAGTCTGACACATATAGATCATTCAATGTTTACCTTCCCAATGGAAACACTTATTACATGTTCCTTACTAGACTCGGTACCCAATCACATGGTCAATTAACAAACAACACATAATGCACATATTTTCCCTGGATCTAGACAATAATCATGACATATTGACACTCCCGACCACAGTCGTAGTAGACATCAAAGGCTTAGACTTACAATTTATAACCACAAAACCCATGCATAAGAAATCAAGCTGCACATGGAAACCAATTCAATATCTATCTAAGAGTTCACAGATCTGATTATCCAGGTATCCATAGAGACAAACGCAATCATGGCAATCAACCGATCCACATTACCAAATAATAGATAATCAAGGAAATGAGATGTGTATGATATGAATGTAATGCATATTCCATGATACTTGTATCAACCAGTATACAGTACGTCAAGTTTTATTATGATCGTACACCCATGAGGGACCCGCTAAGTCCATTAGCTGCCTCTGCTCCAAAAAATTTCATCGGATCATGGAGCCCAACTCTTCGCTGTAATAATATTTATTGCAGACGTGCAACCTCGATCACCGCATATCATCATACCCATTGTGACATGCAACCCGATCCATCCATATCATCATCATCTCAATATTTCCTTAATCTCATAATATTCTTACCTTTTCCAGTCCCTTGGATCCATAACATTTTTATACCACTCTCATATCAGTATCATCAAGACCATGAGTGTATGAATGCAAATGACAAGACAAGACAAGAAATCAGAATGTATGAGACGCAATCAAGTATAGGAGATGAATAACACATGCTTTCAGAATTTAACAAGTAACCCAATTACAATCTAAATATCATATCAAACAGTCCAACCTCAATAATCCAAGTAGTATCAGGATATCATTCCAAATAGTGCAACCACAATAATATAAGTACAATCAAGATATCATATCAAATATGTCCAACCACCATAATGCAAGTACAATTAGGATATCATATCAAAAATGTCTAACCACCATAATCCAAGTATAATCAGGATATCATATCAAAGCATGTATGATGAATAAACATGACAATATCAAATATGGTGACGAGCCCACATAATGACGACAAGCCCACATAACAACAGTCGAAATCAGCTTAAGGTTGATTCCCCAAATCTCCCATCAACACAGTTCAACACCGGTACCCGCTCAACCATTCATCATTACCACCTAAATGGGACCCCAAACACGACCAATACCCCTAAATATTTATAACAACTACGTACTTCTATCGGAGTCTCAAAAACTAAACCGTAGCCTACCTCAAAGTCGAGCAGGAGCCAGGAACTCCTAATTCACATGTCCTCCCGAGCGAATATCGGATGTCCATAGTTCAAACAATCGCATGAAATTCCTATGTTACCACACATATTCAATCAACAGATAAGGACCAGTTCTACATTACACATGATTATAATGATACCAAATATGTCTTGTAAGGAACTCGTGGTCAAAAGTAAATCTAAAACCTCATCCCGAACTACAAGGGTAAAATGGTAATTTTATTGAGAAAACAAGTTCAATATTATCAAATTAGTGTTCCACAATTTCATACGAATCTAACAACACCCATATTGCTATATTTTAGTTCGAAACCCAAAAAATGACCCTGGGATCACAAGGGAAAAAACAGAAATTTAAGTTAAAAATACTTTACCCATAATTTAAATAGTCATAATCTAAACTTTCATGGAATTCTAACCCCAATTGAGCCTCCAAATTTATGACTTTGTCAAAACTCTCTTTGTGTCAAAACCCATAAATCGAATATTTGCAAAATATGGATTGAAATCGTAATTTATGTTAGAACTAGTTTACCCAAGGTTTAAACAAGCCAAAAACTTAGAATTTACTCAAATCCAACCATAATTAATTGAAGAAAACTCACATTTCAACTTAGGATTTAAAACTCTCAATTTTCCCGACCAAACATGAATAAAATCGATAACCAACTGAAACAATCTTAAAGAAATGTCAAAATAAAGGTTGGATACTTACCCCCTCGTTGAGACGAGAACAACACTGCAAACATCATCTCAATCGGAGTTCTAGAAATCAAGTTATGTGCAAAATACTAAATGGACACATTCTGATTTTTAATACACAGACATTTCCACTTCGGCAGACCAATTTCCGCCCCAGAGGATCCTCTTCGGCGCCTGGAAGTTCACCCCAGCGCACACCAGAAACCAACAATGTTTTCCAAAACTAAAATGGGTATAACTCCCTCATACGGTGTTGGAATTTGACGATTCAAGTTGCTACAGATCACAAATTTGGATACGCATCTATTCCGACAATAAAAACTCAACTCCAACATCAAATGAATATAATGGTATATTGAAGCATCGAAGGCGAGCGACTTACGTGAATGACTCAAGCACCTAAACTTGATCAAATGAAGTCCAAATACAATTCCAAAAGTTCCTACAAGTCAGAAATGATCATATGAAGCTGCGCGAACTCTCAAAACATCCAAACTGATCTGTCTTGACCCGATGTTAACCGTGGTCAACTCTAAATCATCTCAAAAGATAATTTCTCAACCAACCACCTTAATCACATTTGAACCTTTTGGGAACTGAACCAACGACTCGATAAAGTCATAATTCACGTTTCGGAGCTAATGAATTCGACTAAACTTCAAAAAAGATGTATTTTCCCTCGATTTTGACTTTGGTTAAACTTCTTCATTTCTTAACTTAAGGATTTCCAAAATATCCTTTTTCTTATCCAAAACTCTTCCAAAAGTCTCGGGAATTACTCCACTCATCCCCGTAAGTCTAATACACTCTAACAATGCTAGGGGAAGGGTCAACAGGGGTAAAATTTTCAAATTATTAAATGAACAAGAGGGTCTCGAATACCCAACTTGTCAAGTAAATATTGATGCTGTGATTTTACCAAACCTTTGTAAACACATCGGCCAACTTCTCACTGGTTTACACATAATTATGGAATATTATACCTGATTGGATTCCATCCCGGAAATAGTGATAATCCACTTCAATGTGTTTAGTCCATTCATGATACACCAGATTTCGGATAATATATAAAGTTGCTTGACTGTCACATTACATTTTAATCGGAGACTTGTGTTGAACTCCCAAACCATGCAAAAATCCTTTTAACCATTTCAATTCACAAACGGTCATTGTCATAGATTTATATTCAGCCTCCGCTGACGAGTGGGAGATAATATATTGCATTTTGGTTTTCCATGACACGAGAGAATTTTTGAGGGAGATAAACCAACCTATAAGTGATTTTCTGAGTCAATGGACATCCGGCCCAGTCCGAATCACACCATCCATATAACTGAATATCACAATCTTTTCTCATCATTATGCCTTGTCTTGGGTTCATCTTCAAGTAACGCACCACATGGATAGCCGCATTCCATTGTGCTTCCTTCAGTCGCGCATGAATTTGGATAGAACATGCACATAATATGACAATACGGATTGCGTAAAACTGAGGTATATCAATCGACCGACTAAACGCCGGTATGGTTACGGATCACCTAAATTGGCTGCTCCAACCAATGCCAAACTATGATTCTATTCCATGGGAGTATTGATTGGTTTAGCTCCCAATAATATAGACATAGAGATTATATCCAGGGCATATTTCCATTGACAGAGAAATAACCCTGCTGGTCCACGTGAAACTTCAACTCCCAAAAAATACTTTAGAGAGCCCAAATCCTTTATGTAAAAATAAGCGTGGAGATAGTCTTTGAATCATTTAATGGCACTAAGATCATTTTCGGAGATAATAAATCATCCACATAGACTAAGATGTTAAGCTACATACCTCCCCGGTGCATATCAAATAGAGAATATTATGAGTATGACTGTTTGAACCTTTATTTCATCAAAACACTTGACAATTTTGCAAACCAACACCTTGGAGCTTGACTTAAACCATACAAAGATTTTCGGAGTCGACATACTTGCCCAGAATTAGGAACACGGAATACCTATGGCAATTTTATATAAACTTCCTCGGTAAGCTCTCCATGTAAGAAAATATTATGCACATCCATCTGATGCAACTCCTAATTTCACGTAGCTTCAACAGCCAGGAAAGTATGAACAATTACTACCTTAGAAATCAAAGAAAAAGTTTTGTTATAGTCAATTCATTCCTCCTATTTATTTCAGAAGATGACCAAACAAGATTTATAACGCTCGATTGTCCCATAAAAGTTTTACTTGATCTTGTACATCCATCTACATCTGAGTGCTTTCTTATCCGGTGGCAAAGTTTCTAGTTTCCATATTCCATATTCCTCCAACGCTTGGATCTCTTGCTACATAACTATTTTCCAATGTTCCTTTTTCATTGCCTCCAAGAAGGTTTTTTGTTCGATTCCTGTGGTAATTGCTGCAAGGAACTGTTGGTGTTGCGAGAAACAATTATCACATAATATATAATTAGCTAAAGGATAAGGTGCACCTGCGGGTTGTTGAGGATCCGGAGAACGCGTTGATGGAATTTGTTCTGGGAATATTTCTGTGACGTAGACAAGCAACTGAGTCGATTCATTCTTCTGACGTTTACCCCAACCCAATTGTTCTTCCAGGGGCATTTTGTTAATTTGGTTACCTTCAGTTTGTACTTTCGCTGTGCTTTCTATATCTAGACCGACATTTGTCTGGTCTAATGCTGGCTGATCTATAGGTTCATTATCCGGTGTTTGTACTTTGTCCATCCAAGTTTCATTCGTACCTATATTATCGGTCATGTCTTCTTCGAAGTTTGATTTCTTTCTTCCTCTGTTCATCCGGCGTCACTTCTATATTGTTTCTCAAGCTACCCGATCCTAGAGCAGAGAGGAACTTAGTCTCGTGTAAGTCAACATCTCTTGACACTAAATATTCATCATTCTCTAAGTCATACAATCTCCAACCTTTCTTTCCGTAGGGGTATACTAAGAAGACGCACCTACAACTCCAACTCTCAAATTTGTCCCTCGTTCTTCCCTTTGTGTGTGCATAGCATAGTGACCCTATCACCCTTAAATGATCATACCGAGGTGCTTCCCCATATAAAATTTCATAGTGGATTTTCCCATTCAACACCAAAGATGGCATTCTATTGATCAAATACACCGCAGCCAAAACACATTCTCCCTAGAATTTGATCGGAAGATGACTCTGAAATCTCAATGCACGCGTGAATGTGACAGTGTTTTCTTTAGACTCTTCCATTCTATTATGGTGTCCCTGTGCAAGATGTTTGGAATAGAATTTCATGTTCGAATAAGTAAGTCTTCATACATGTGAACTCCGTTTCATTATCACTTCTAACAATCTTCCATTTCTTACCAAACTGTCTATTCACCAAGGCAAAGAAATTCTTCAAGGTTTGGAACTATTTTTTCTTATCAACTAAGATAAAGATGCACATCGCTCGTGAACGATCATCCACATTAGTAAAAAAATATAAAGTACCACAAGAGGAAAGGGTTCTATATGGTCCTCATAAATCGCAATGAATCACCTCAAAAGTATCTAAAGTAATATTATCACTTAAAGGAAAAACACTTCTCGTTTGCTTTTCCCGTTGGCATATGTCGCATTCTCTATATGATCTATCACCACTCTCTTTTAAGCCTAATGTCGTAATAGACTTCGTTACTTGTGATGAACGATGACCCAACCATTTGTGCCAATGATTGAACCAGTCAATTGCCTCTGCCTTCATAGCCCGTATCAGCGGCACATTCCAGAAATAGTAAAGTCCACCTCGACGCTTACCCTTTCCAATCAATTTCCTCGTGGTAAAGTCCAATATAGCACACATAATTCTATTAAATGTCATAACATAACCTAAATAATCAACTAGTTATGATATAAAAATCAAATTACATGTCAAATTCGGAACATATAGGACATTCTTCAATCATGTCCTATCATTCAACCTGATTGTTCCTTCTTTTGTAGTCACCGAGCTACTTCCATCCGAAAGTCCAATCGAACACTTAGGAATGTCTCGCGTATTGCTCAGTTCTTCCAGATTACCTGTCACATGGTTGGTAGCTTCGGAGTCTATGATCCAGGATAAATTTTCAGTCTTACTATCCATCTTCCCATTCGGATTTATTATCTGGGAATTTAATATGTGAATCACAGTCTTCCGGATCTCATCTCTCAAATTGTGAAGTTATGTGCCATATGTGTTCACCATTTCTATCTTCATATGAGTTCCATCTTTGGCAACTACAGCATTAGCCTGATAGTTGCCTCGACCATGAACGGATCCTGGTCCACTCCTCTATTGTAGTTGTTGTCCTCGTCATTTTCCTCTAATTTTTTCGTCTCCTTTCTTATTTATTGGCAACCAATATGGATAACCAATGAGTCAAAAACATACATCCACAACGTGTCAGGATCTCTTGAAATGTATGTAGAATGCATCATTATTTTTCCCTTCACCTCAGTCACAGTAATGGTTTCTCCCTTGTACAGCAAAAGCCATGGTTTCACTTTGGTCCTCTTTTTTTGTGTGATTCTTCTCACACGCTCTTCTTGCAACTATTAGTAGACCTTGTTCAATGATGTCAATGGGTCGTGAGCCAGTATGTTGAATCTCATAGTTCCATACGTTCTCCACGAGGGAAATATGCATTTTTTCTTCTTCTCTTTTGGATTTATGACCGTTCCTAGATTGCACATGCAATTTCCGCACGTACAAGTTGGGATCTATTCGTAATTCTCCAATTCCTCCCACAACTTGGTGAGTTTTCCATAATAATTCACTATGGTCATTCCATTTTTCTTGCACTCGCTAGTTTCAATTTTAGTTGTTGCATCTGTGGCCCGTTAATAACAATGAACTGCTCTCGGATGCTTGTCCATAATTCTTCCACTTCCTGTTTATGTGTAATCGTTGAGCGAAGGGTCGGTTCTATGGTGTTTCGAATCCATGACACCAATAATGAGTTTATAGTCCATCAATATTTCAAGTCCGACGACTCTTCGTCTGGTTTTTTTATTGTACCATCGACGAAGCCAAACATCTTTCTTGCTCTTAGGGCTGTCCTCGTGGATCTAGCCCATTCTTCATAATTTTTTAACTTCAATTGGACTTGTTTCACCACAATTTCAGGGTTATCATTCGACATAATGTCATAGGGAGAGATTATTTTTCTTTGGATTTTGTTTTCTTCACCGGTGATTCCTTTGTCGTAATCGCCAATTTCATTACCATCACCTGTCATTATTCTAGGGTTTGGGTATTCTTTCTAATGTGACTCTGATACCATGTTAAAATCAAGACAGGAACGAGAATATAGAGATACAAGAATAATAGGAGAATTATTTCTACCTTGTATTCATCATAATGACCTCCTTATATATAAGTAAGGTTCCCCTTCTCCTAGTCTTATAAGTTAACCTTCTTCCACTAGAACTAAAAAATCTTATATTTACCATAATTACGATTATACCATAAATAGACTAAACTATTTTAATTAGGCTAAATAGGATCTTCAATAAAATCAAGACATAATGTATTTAAATAGTACTTATTACCAGCCTACAAAGCATACAAAAATACCCATATATAAGCTATATGTGCAAATTGAGGTACATGGATAAACAAATAGATTACTAGTTTATTTTATAAAAATAACCAAAAATTACTGAATCGTATCAAATACATTTGTATGTGTAAAATCTATTTTATATACAACAACAATAACATATCTGGTGTAGTCCCACATAGTGGGGTCTGGGAGAGTAAGATGTACGTAGACCTTACCTCTACCTTTGTGGGGGTAGAGAGGCTTCTTTCGATAGACCCTCGACTCAAAAGAACGTAGTCAATGCAGAGATTTAAGGAAAATAAGAAGACAAGATATAACAATAACAAAACAAATAAAGAAACACAAAGAAATACACACAAAAGAGTCTGGATCTATTGAAACCTAAATAATACTACAAAGAAAGGGAGAAGAGGAGATGGAGAGTCTATCCCCTTACACCTCTCACACATAGTGCGACAAAACTCAACTACCTATTAACCTTCTATCCTAATCATCGACCTCCAAATCTTCCTATCTAGGGTTATGTCCTCATTCAGCTGGAGTTGTTCCATGTCGTGTCTAATCACCTCCCCCAGTTCTTCTTCGGCCTACCTCTACCTCTCCTAACTTCTACAATCGTCAGTCTCTCACACCTCCTAACTAGCACATCCTCACACCTCCTCTTCACATGCCCGAACCACATCAGTTTCGCTTCTCTCATTTGTCCGCCACGAAGGCCACTCCCACCTCCTCCCATATAAAATCTATTTTATTTATTAAATTTAAATAATGAAACATAATTTGTTGGCCTTGGGTCTAGGGTGATGGAAATAGCTACAAGTCAACACGTAATTAACACTCAAAGTTTCAACACCGAAACCTATTATGTTATTTCTATTGAAATAAAATTAGTTCTAACATCTTGAATAAAAGGTTAGAAGGTATTTCAACGATATTTAGATCAAGTTTCAAGGTATTATATATCTTTTCTCTCGTATGATTTAAATAAATTTATCTTATTTGATATTTAATCTTAGTAGACTCACTTCTTAGGCTCTTGAGTCCCATCCTGATTAATTATTTTCGGCTTGTGTGATTTAATTTTTTTTTTTGTCTTTGCTTAAATTTGTTTTAAACTACTATAAAATAGTCAGACAGATCTCTAATCTTGTCATCTTTCATGTTCTCTTAATTCATCACCTTTTAAACAGTAAAAATGTATAGAGAATTTTTGTCAAATCTCTACAGAAGTATGCATAATATCTTTCTCTAACTTCTACTTGTGAATCTTACCTGACATTTTTAAAAAATATATTAAAATTAATTGAACCATACATATACCGAAGAGAAACCGATCGAGATGATGGACGATTTTTCGAAATAATTCTAGTCATATAAAATTGAATAAAAGGGCAGCCCGGTACACTAAGCTCCCGCTATGCACGGGGTCTGGGGAAGAGCCGGACCACAACGTTACTATTAACACCCTAGTTATGTCTAAAAAGGAACCGTCTACCAGTTGGGAAGCTAGACATCAAGTAAGTGGTTTGATGATGATAACTAAGCTGACACGCCGGAGTTGGCTGCTGGCACACTGTTTTGCAGGAATTATATTCAACAGTTCTTGAATTGCTTCGTGAATGAACATAGAATGTGTGAAAGACATATACTAGCTAACTGAGCACAGAAATGAAAGGGTGTTGAGAAAAGAACGAATTTGAGGCTTGTGCTAGATTCACATTTGAAGCTGAACTTAAAGAAAATTTAGACAATTTAAGTAAGGTAAAAAAAATTTGTGATAATGCTGAAAAAGTGGTGCAATCACTGTTGAGAACAACTTCCAAGTGTGACAGTGTGGATAACAATATGGATGAAAGCTTCAATGCTTTGATGTTGGGTCCTAGACACAAATCAACAATATAGTTGAGGAAATTTGGACAAAGATAATGATAGGTTCTCCAAGGAGGCAGCATTTGCTTATACTTAGACCCATGACAGATCCCTAATGGCATGACATATCCCCAGCTATTTAGGTACACCGATTGAGTTGAAAGCAGTTTTATTATCTGCAACCTGAGGGATAATCCAAAAAGGGACGTACAAATACCAACAAATTCGTTGACTATATATATTATTGACTCGAATAGCCATCGGGATGCTCAATTGCAGTAATCAAAGTTTACGCATGCACCAAGATAGCTGCCAATTTGGTGCACATATTATATCAGTTTAAGCTTCATACGGACAAAGATACCATGTATTAGTAAAGTAGCTTAAGCTCGGTGAAATGAAGCTAATAAATCTGAAATTAACACAATCAACCTTGGATAAAATCGTGTTGGAACAAAAATAATTTAAAACTGTTCAGTGTACGCTAGAGTTTTTTTTTAATAACGGAAAATTCGTGACTTAGAATCAAGGTAGATGACCACGTATTTTGAAAAGCTCCATTGAATCGTTAGCAATGTTGTAAGATTTTTGAAGAAAGCCAAGTTTGAACCTAGGCTTGTGTACCGATATAAATCCGGTAGTGAATTATTAATATAATTCAGAATCATGCTATGATTATAAAGATATTCGTTAGATTAGGAGATTATGCTCACAAAGTGTTTTATGACTCAAACAAGGTCATTCAAACTAAGACGGTTCATATAACCAAGAATTAAACGTTGATGAAATTCAAGGTATGAATATTGAAAATACTATTTTGTGGGTTGCGGTTGAAGAAGAATTCTTTAAGTTTGAGTGTTCTATTAAGGATATTTATAAATGATTTTTGTATGAAGACACTAGCATGGTATGTAGAACGAGTGTTTACAGTTGTATGAAAATTTTGGTATAATTTTGAACACATTCAAGGACTAATGATAGTTTAAGTGAGGGAGAATATAACAACTCAATCCTCTTTAAGCATATAAAGTAAGCATAATGTTAAGATCAACGTGGGAAATCATTCAGAATGTAAACTTAATTTTTCACCTTTTTGGACCCTAGCTCGAGCTCAAATCACAAAAATTGCCAAAAATGATTGTTGTATGATCTGGTATACATACTGCTACAATGTCTTTTGCGCTATCACAGTACTGCAGAATTAATTCGGTGCAATCGCGGTCTAGCCTGCACAACCGCACTGAAGGCTTGATCGTGGTCAATCACCCTGAGCGCGATCGTGCTGCCTTGACTTAAGCTTCTTCGCAATAACGATGCAACATATGCGATCACGTTGAAGGTTGCACCAACAAAAATTTACACTGTTTTGAGCCAGTGCAAGGGTGTCGAAAGTCATTCGAATCTCTCGGACCCCATCCCCGATCATGCCAATAAGTCTCAAATGTATTATTGACTTGTATAAAATTCTGAAACATACTTTAAAACATAAACGCTCAAAATGAGAGGTTATCCTGTTACAATTTTAGGAAAATTTTATATGAAAAACTATGTGCATATTTATTGTATTATTCGCACAATATATATTATTTGTAGTGTAAAAGGATTTTGTCAAATTGGAGATACTTTTAAAAGACACGGTTAGAGAATCTTTTTCCGTTAAGCACTTGATTTTGTTTAGATTTTCTTATTTAATAGGATCTCCTAAATATATGATATTTGTGCCTACTAACGAAATAGTTATTCACATAAACTGAGAGATATAGCAAAAGCCCTAAAATATTAAGTAACTCGATGTTCCGGAAAAGTGAGAAGACTGATTATCTGAGAGTGAAGAACCAGGATGAAGATTGTGGCCCTTGTGTAGTTGTCTATGCATCAATTTCAATCCTCGTTCAATTATAGTAGGCTTTAAGTTATAACGATATGCTTTTGAAAAGTATTATTAGGTCATGAATTTTTGTGGTGAAATTTAGTTTGTAAGTTGTTATAAGTTCTTTTTGTGAAGATTAGTTTGTAAGTTGTTGTGAGTTCTTGTTGATAAGAGCAGTGTGTTTTTGTTTCAAGTCAGTGTGACTTAAGGGCAGTATAGCAACCGGATGACTATTAATGTCAAGGCTTAGAGTTAAGTGTGACTTAAGGGGAGTATAGCAACCGGATGACTATTAATGTCAAGGCTTAGAGTTAAGTCTATATTGCAAAGGTCGTTGTAATTTGAATTTTTGGCTCACTTATTTTTATTGGAGTTTGAAGATATATTCTACTAGAGTAGGTAGTGATTTTGCACTTTTTTGAGCCAGGTACTTTTCCACATAAAAATCATGTGTTCTTATTATTTTCCCACTTTACTATTTTTGGTTTGCTCAACTGAACATACATAAGAATCATGTGAAATACTCGGGTTAGACAATGCACCACCTAAATCACCCTTCTTGAGTTGTTAAGGTGCACCAAAACTAACGTAGTCCTAGCAAAATATGATCATTGAGATGAGGAGAAACTCCTTTTATATATACCATGCTATCTTGCTCTTCATACCTCTTTCTAAAAGGACGGAAAAAATTGCTGCCAATCGTGTAAATATTCAAAACGCTTACATTTACACAAAAATAAGGTGAAATACATGTTGCACCCATTCCTTTTGCTCTTACACCCACTAAAATAAGCACAAAAAAGGTGTGGGGGGAGGGGGAAAAAACCAATCACTAAGGAATTGAATTTAATCTGTGAAGTGGAAATCATAGAGGTGGATAGAAGTAGGATGACAAGGAAAACCCAAGGAAAAGAAGGCCTCCAACTGTTGCTACTGTCCGCTGTGAGATCCTTGAAGCGAGCATGCTTCCACCCACCACCGCCACTGAAGTACATAGTGTGTCCTATTATAGCCCCAACAGCAACTCCAATTGCATTTTTGTGTGTAGCTAACTGTACAATGAAATGCATACAATCAATGAAAAACTGTCCTCGAACTTCTATGTAAAACCCCAAAATCTATAAGCAGTTTATTGAGCCTTTTTCACACCACGCAATGTACTGAGCAACGGATAAAGCCACATGATGCAAAGCAGTATTGAGACAGATAGAATGTTAATACTATTCTTGTTATTGGTTATAGGTATAGCTCTACAAAAGCTCTAATGTTCTCTTCTATTCTGATCAAAGACTAAAGGAAGACATGAATTGATTTACTCTTCCTTTCATTTCTCCTTTTTTAAATAACAGAACTGTGGGATATAGTGTAGAGACTGTGAGAAGAGAACCTTTAATTTGCCCAAAAGACAAATTATCTAGTATTGGATCACATTGAATAACCAACCAAAACAAGTTAGGATTAAGGCATATAGTTAATTGATTGAATGGTAGATGTAAGGTTGTAAGACTAGATCCACGGTGCATATAAGGTGGTAGGACTAGATCCATGGTGCCCAACCTTATGCACCAACTCATTAATGCATAGACACCAGAACCAAGTACAGAAGAGAAAGGTCACAAGTTTAATAGTTCAACCATTGGCAGAAAAGTTAACATAAACGTTAAAATAAAAAAGGTTCACCATGTTCAAGCTTTTTAAGATGAAAAGTTATTAACAAAACAGAGTGCCTAACTCTGTTCCTCGTGTCATGAATCAAATACCCCAAGAAAACACGCACACACACATGCAAAACCTAGAAAGAGGAAGAAACACTTAAAAACAGAGACATTAAGAAGCACATGACAACCAACATAGCATCAAGCTTTTTCGAGCCACATCAAAGAAAAGGAGTTGAAAATATCTTACAGTAATTGTTGCTTATGTCACGACCCGAACCCGGAGGGCCACGACGGGCACCCAGACCTGACCTGCCGGGTACCACTAATCACGTACTTACTTCTACCCACAACAATCATGGGCCCCAAGGCCAGTCGCCAGGTACCCTGCTGGCACATAAAGATGATATGCTGGAATGAAGTTATGTAAACTTTTATCAACAGAAGGATCCAACCCACGCATATATATACAGATCCCAAGGCCGACAAGGTCATTTCTGACTGCTATACACAAGACTCTGTCTATAAGCCTCTAAAAGAGTACATGACATCATAAGGTCGGAACAGGGCCCTGCCATACCCATATATACATGCAAAAATACCGTACCGAGATTAGACCGACACTCTGAAACAAGGGGAGTGCTCCAATATCCGTTGAGTCAGTAACCTACTAATGCGGATCGTCGCCTTGCCTAGGTGAACTTGCGGGCATGAAACGCAGTGTCCCCCGACAAAAGGGACTTCAGTACGACTGATGTACCGAGTATGTCAGGCATGAGAAACAGCATAACAAAGAGATACAAAAATAAACTGAAACAGAACCAGCGGACAAAATTAGCCGATAACAACAGCCGACAGAAACAGCTAACCAGTAGTAAATGCCCCTGAGGGCCCTAATATGCTTAAATGTCATGCACAATGTGGTATACATATAAATATGCATATATAACGCCATTGGCCTCATTGGGTATCTTCCTCCCCATAACAGCCTCTGTGGGCATTATCATCATCATATCCCAGCTGATCAGGTGGTCTGCGTATCCCATTTCCCATCCCCAATATATGGTCCAGGGTAATACATGAATAAAATGCATGAATGACAATAAAATATTCCGAGTTTTTCTAAGTGACGTAATATCCTTGCACATTCGGCTAACATTGGGAATATTAATATTTTTCCCATATACCTCAATAAGGATTTTGGAACATATTTATACATGCTTTTAACATAGGATTAAATAACAGGAACATCCTTAACTACTAAGAGCAGAATAATTTATGGAACAATATTACGTTTACGTTTCGTTACATGGAACATGCCAAAAGAAAGAAATGATTTTTCTTAACATACCTTCGTCTATCTGTTGATAATACAACCCAAGTAGTCCGTATAGCACCTAACCTTAAGCACAAATGAACTAGCTTGAAAAATGAAATTCAACGTGACTTAGGGACCGTGTTTTGCTTGCTGCGGCTAACATCCATTAATAACTTATTCCCAAAGTGAGAGTATGTATTTCCAAATGAAGGAATGAATTCCTAACACTAAGTGTTACTGAATGCTTTGTTACGTTTTAACAGGGGAAAAGGTCTTAAAATTTAGAAATGCAAATGTAATGAAAAAGCCTATATTAACTAACGAAGGGTGCTGGAAAAAAAATGAATGATATTGTTTCATACAAAGGTCTCAAAGGAATCTATTTAATAGCCCATGGATTTCCCCCCTACATATTGATTACTCTCACGTTACTTGTTAATCCCACAAGCTGCCACCACTTAACATGCATGCCATCCACCTAATTAATTACCTTGTCTTAGTCACTTAGGGTCTCCTTTAAATGCTACACGTAACATTACCACTTAATTTTGTCCCCCACCAAAATTCATTAATTAGCCGATTATTGTTGTCCCCTAACCGATGGTTGTTGCCCCCCTTGGTAAGTCCTAAATTGATTCGGGACCGCATCATTTTATATACTAAGCTTTTTATTGGCATACGTGAATATGACGTAAACTTCTCCAAAGCTCGGATATACTTGCATACGTCTAGATGCTCAAACCATCGCCCGAAAGTATGGGGTGTTACAGCTTACCTGGCTACGGTCTCCCCACTCTGCTAGAAAGGTCAAGATAAAGGACTGCACAGATAACATAAGCAAGGGTAGGCATAAATTAGTTGTTCAGCAAATGTCAAAAACTTTTGAGATTGTAATTAACTTATGGTATCATAACCTCACAATGCAAATAACTCAAGGAGGAGCAAAATCAAAATGGATGGAGCATTCAGGTTAATTAAGTGGTAAGAGAGGAAGAAAAGTAAGAGTGGAGAGGATCTGCTAGCTGTTCTACTCCTCCACCTTTTGGATGTAAGAGACTGTATGCACTTCGCATCCTTGGAATGGATATCTAGCCTATCTCAAACTGTTTTTATGCACTTCGCTTGCTTGGAATGGATATGTAGTCCCTCTCAAACTGTTTTTATGCACTTCGCATGCTTGGTATGGATATCTAGTCCCTCTCAAACTGTTTTTATGCATTTCGCATCCTTGGAATGGATATCTAGTGTATGGCTTGGTGACGTTAGAATGAGAGTGGAGCAAAGTTGTGGCATGTTTTAGGTGGAAAGGTGAAGAGTTTACAAGAAACTCTGAGTGCATTTTGAGAGCTCGCTTTCTGACCACTATTAAATCCTCTAGATAAAACTTCTGCAATTTCCCTGTCCTTTTTTTTGGAATCTTTTGTTACTTCCATATCCTTTGACCAGACGACTAGGTGAAAAAATAAGTATTCATCACAATCAGCAAAAGCATTCCTAGTAAGGTAAATCTGACAATTTTGATTTTCTTCCTACCACTTATGGAACACAGCCTTGAGGAAAGCTTCTTTCATCAGGACTCATTAGAGCAACCGATGAAATTAATTAATCATGTTTATGTCACTTATCGTTCAAAGAAAGAAAGAAAAAACTGTTGGAAATTTACCTTTGGTGGGGAGGTGCGTCCACCCATATTTAATGAATTAAACACTAGAGTTCCGCATGTTGGAGGCTTTGTCTCTTCACATGTGCATAATCTACTAAGTGGGTAGATAACCGTAGGGCCAAGAATCGTCAAATTTCATTGAGAAATGAAAGAGATATTAGTCCACGAAGTAAGGTGTTTGAGGCATGAAAATATGGTGTGGGATAAATCTACCGCATCGGTGGGAAAAAGGAAGAATTGCTCTCTTTATAAGTCTCTAAATTGTCTAAGGGTTTGGGATCCCAAGGGGTAACCCATGTGTTTAAAGGAGGGAGGACCTAGATGTGCTTGGGTTTAAGGCTAAGCCCACACGCGCACCGCCGCCGCCCGCCAGTCCGTGCTCGGGTCTCGGGTCTCGGGACTTGGGTCTTAGGATGATATTATCTCTTTGGACCCCAAATTGATTAATATTTACAGTTTGGTCCCTAGAGGATTTTTGGGGGCGTTATTGTGCATTAACCAGCCATTGCTTGGCTGAATTACACCCTCCTTCAATGGCGATAAACAGCCATTACTTGGCTGTTTTATTCCCTCCTTCAATGGACATGTGAGCAGCCTCTCTTATGCTATATATTGGAGCTTTTTGGCTCAATTGTGTTGCACACGAAACACACACAAAAAGACAGTAAAAATGAGACAACATATATACACAGAGACAAACAGAAGAGAAACTGAAATTCAGTCCAAAACGTGAGCAGAAACGTTGAGACTAAAACAGAAAGTCTTCCTTCCTTTTCTATTCTTCAACAAGTCGTTTCATGTTTGTTTTCTTCGTCAGAATCAAACTATTTGCTTTATAGCATTGATTAGTTGTTGTTTTATCTTGGGAGACTATTGCCCGTTAACGTAAAAGCATATATACGGGGCAATTTTGTCTTAAAGACAGAGTGCCATCATTCGACTCAGCACACAGTTGTAACAATCCAGATTTAGTGTTTCTTGATTTCAGATTATCAAGATTCAACAACTTTGCGGTAGTTCTGAATATTGGCTATTTGTTTATTCTTTCGAACACTTGTAACAAATTTTTAGACAAAATTGTATTAGTGTTCGAAAGATGTCAGTCAAAAGTTGTGTGACCAAATCTGGATATGGCTGTGGTTTTCTGGTAGAAGAGAGTGATGATTATATTGTTGAAGGTCAACGTATTCATGGTGTCACTACTCTTGAGAGTGGTGGGAACAAGTGCTCACGAGAGGCTGAGGATGTCAACTGAGACAAGATGAGAAGGCTGAAGATGTGGTTCTATCTTTAACATAAGGCCTATATCTGTCCCAGACAAAGGATTCGAATTATGGTAAGCAGGAAATGGACACTCAGTCTGATGAAGTGACTGAAGTGGGCCAGAATCCGAAATTGGGATAAGTAATTATTCTTCCTTGTAAAAAATAAGATTAATGATGTCTAATTAAAAAGGGCTTAAAGTAAGGAGGAATATGAAAATGTTTTCACGAAATAATTTATATTCCTTACGCTTTAAAATCAGAAGTTTAATCTCATCTTCCTTCCCGTTTAAAGATTGGATTTTGTAAACGACTTAAAAATATCCGTTCTTTTAAGTGTAATTATTAAACGTGTGTAAAGTATGTTCGCACATACGAGGGAAAAAGATACACTGACTGTGCGATAACTGTTACCACTCTTAAGTAAGCGCCAAGAATAGCAGCAGATAAGGAAGAGATTTAGGCAACAACATTGACCTACCGGACTCTAGAGAAAGGGTACCACTTATTTGGAAACTCAAAACTTGTCAGTTTCCAAGCGAAACTCGATGCTACTTTAACACAAGGGCCGGTGTCCATCATTGAAAGTGGCATCTCTCTTTGCGCACATTGGAGAAAGTGCTCTGCTAGTGAAATCAAACGTTGAGCCTATCACACTATTTGGCAGAAGATCCTTCATAGGATGATATGGACACTCAGTCATACAAAGCCTATGGGCGACTGGAGTGGGCCAAAATTCCTTTGATAGAATGATATTGAACACTCAGTCATACAAATCCTACGGGCGACTGGAGTGGGGCAAAAATTCATTTCATAAGAAAAGTAATGGACACTTAGTGTGGTGGGCCAGAGTTTCCAGGTCTTAAATGATCTGAAGGCCTAAAGAAAGGCAGAAAAGAAATTGGACACTCAGTCTGCCAAAGCAACTGGAGTGGGCCAGAGTATCCAGATCACATATGATCCGGTTATGCCCTAACCACGGGCAAGAGGTTGTTCATGTGAAGCAACGCCACCTCTAAAGTAGATGGGGTTGGAGAGGTTGTCCTCAATAGGACTTCAGGGAATGTGATCACTCTAAAATGATGTGATACATGTCCCAAACTTAGCTTAACGGACGCGGTAGGTCAAGCTGGTTTGAGACTAGTCCAACAGGTCTGTAATAACTAAGAATGGTACAGTATGTCTGTAGCCAAATGAATGATATATTTGTAATATGTGCATCTATGACATCATAGATTAAGACACGTTAAATAGAAAGTCATTCAAAAGCTAGCGAAGTTGAGATTGTTGCCTTCTTTCGACATAAACCCTAAAAATGAATGTGAGGTAGGCGAAGAGGAAAAATCACCTTTCCAAATTCCGTCAAGGGAATAGCGAAAGAAACACCGCTCCTCTAGAACTTAGTCACACCTACTTGGGTGATTTGAAGTTTATACAAAATAGAGAGGGGAGACAAGTACTTTGTGACCTTCATTGATGATGGTACAACGTATTGTATCCTTTATTTATTAAAAAGCAAAGGTGAAGTTGTTGAAGCGGATAAGCGCTACAAAGCAGAAGTTGAAAATCAACTAAGCCTACGGATTGAGGAATTCATAGTGAAAGAGAGGGAGAATGTGAAGCATCATTCATTAAACGACTGTTCATTACTCACCTCAGTCTAACGGTGTTAACCAAGCGCAATGTCGTACGCCCAAAATATGTGGGGCAAGGCGATACTTACCGCTAATGCGATTCTTAACAGAACTACGCATAAGGATAAGGATAACTCTTCGTATGAAATATGGAAATGATCTCACATAAAAATGTTGTGATGTGGGGTGTCTTGGTAGAGGTTGGAATACCGAAATAGGTCAAGTTGGACCTAAGACTGTAAATTGCATATCCACTGGATCTGCAAATAATAGTAGTGCTTATCGCCTCTTGGTGTCAAAGAATGATGAATTCTTTGAAGATAACTTTCCTTGAAAAGGAAAAAGAAGTAATTGCTCAAGGTTAGCAAGAACTCGCGAGGGCCTGACTGTCCGGAACTAGACGTTCCGTATCTAAATGACTCGGAAGTTGCTGTTTATCCGGAACTTAATATTCCAGATCTGCAGAACTCAAGGATTCTAGATGTTGAACCGAGACGAAGCAAAGAGGGGACAAAGACTTGTTCCATGCCTTCTAGCTTGTATGGTTGAGATGAACCATGGACAATTAACAAATAATTGGCATCTCTAGAAGCGCTGCTTTGGAAAGAAGCTACAAAGAGAAATAGATTCCATCATATAGAACCATACTTGTGTAATGGTTGATCTTCCTCCGGGAAAAGAACCTTCGGGTTGTGAAAAAGAATACTCAAAGTTGAGTACAAAGTAGATGGATCTACTGACGAGTATAAGGCCTCGGCTACTTGTACATGTGCTCCTCTGGGAGTAGCTTAACATCCAGGGCCATTGCAGTCTTGCATGGCATGGATGTTGAAACAGCCTTCCTAACCGGAGAGTTGGAAGGGGAGAATCAGAGTTAGTTTGCTGGACTGTTGGGCTTCTTCCTGAACTTTCATTTTGGTCCCTGAAATGTTTACATTTTGGTCCTGAAAGTTTCAGATAAAACAGAAATAATGAATCTGACCACATAAACATTGACTGGTTAAAAGCCAGCGGTTGGAAAACCAACGATGCGAGAGTGGAAATTATATTGAAACAAAAGATATGGGTATCACAGATGACATCTTAGGAATTGGATTTCTAAGACATCTAACGGACTGGTCTAACTCCAAACTCAGTTGTGAGATAGTTGACAGTCTCGTTGAAGCCACCAAAGGATATAAATCATAGAACTGATTTGAATCATGGTGCACCCATATACAAGGAGTGATATGCGCAGGACACATATAGTTCAATGTATGTTACACACTACAACCGACCTGGTATCGGCCTACAAAGCAGATCAGTTGAACTAAGATTCACTGATGATTTTAATAAATAATCAATAGAAGGCGTTGAGTCGGATATGACGATATCTGAAATACTCGCTTATATACGAATTATGGTATTCTGGATGTCCAGCGGTTCTGGGAGAACACAGTGATGCAAATTGGACATCAGATGTGAAGAACACCAAAGCCACCAGTAAATGTGTATGGTGGGTCTTGAAAAATCTTCTAAGCAAGCTTGCATTGGCCAATTCATGATGGAATCGGAGTTTATCACTTTATACAAAGCATGAAAGAAGTTGAGTAACTTCATGACTCCTTAGAAGACTTCCCTTATTGGGAGAAACCCGTGGCTTCAGCAGTTATACACTGTGGCTAGCCGGTCAGCTTCAGGAAGGACACGGATGACGGCGTCTGGACATATCTGTCAGGATCTGTCGGAGACATAAGACCGTATGGCAGTTGATTATCACGGGTGTCACTTCCTTGATTACTAATCAAAGGATATAACAGACCTTTTTAACTAAGGGACTACCCGGAGATCAAGTGTTCAGTCTGTATAGGGGAATGGGCTTAAAACCCAAACAATACGAACCTTTGCGGTGGTATTCCACCCATACTGACTGAAGATCCCAAGAATTTGGTTCAATGGGAAAACTAAGCTGCAAAAGGTTCAGTTGAGCGCTTCGGTGGAAGCAAGAGCACCTCGGATGATGATTTCTGTAGGGAAACATGAATCCAAAGTTGTTCCCGCCATAGACATTAAAGTGCTACCTGCACGGTGGGTAAAGGTTAAGCTTCTAAACCTTGAACGATACTCAAATGGTTGAGGTTAAGGTTGGGGAAACTTTTAATGATTCCTAACACTTGTGAAGTGGGGGTATAGCAGGATACCTTGTAGGAGATCACATATTTAAGTGCGAGGATATGCGCCCTCAATTGAATGCACTTAAGAATCCAAGTGTGTCCACGACCACAACGGACAAAACAATAAGAAGAAAATGAATAAGGAGAGTTATTGTGTTGGTATCATTGTCTTGGCTTACACTAAACACTGACGGTTCAAGACATCACGTTCACCGCGCAGTAAGTAAGTCCGGTGGTATTCAACTAGGGAAGGTTCAAAGCAGAAGCTACCTCTCCTGATGCAATATCTTTTCGCTGAAAGATTGCTGAAAGTAGGCACCATGTGTGCGCGCCAAAAACTCTTTCAAGAGGGGATTGTTGGAAATTTGCCTTTGGTGGGGAGGTGCGTCCATCCATATTTAATGAATTAAACACTAGGGTTCCGCATGTTGGAAGCTTTGTCTCTTCACATGTGCATAATCTACTAAGTGAGTAGATGACCGTAGGGCCAAGAATCGTCAAATTTCATTGAGAAATGAAAGAGATATTAGTCCACGAAGTAAGGTGTTTGAGGCATGAAAATATGGTGTGGGACAAATCTACCACATCGGTGGAAAAAAGAAGAATTGCTCCCTTTATAAGTCTCTAAATTGGCTAAGGGTTTGGGATTTCAAGGGGTAACCCATGTGTTTAAAGGAGGGAGGACCTAGATGTGCTTGGGTTCAAGGCTAAGCCCACATGCGCGCCACCGCCGCCGGCCCGTCCGGGCTCGGGCTCGGGTCACGGGTCACGGGTCTTGGGTATGATATTATCTCTTTGGACCCCAAATTGATTAATATTTACAGTTTGATCCCTAGAGTTTCTGAAAAGTTGAATTTGGGAACGATAGAAGGCAGAAAGTTTCTTCCTACCGTTGGAGCAGCCTCCCTTATGCTATATATTGGAGCTTTTTGGCTCAATTGTGTTGCACACGAAAAACACACAAAAAGACAGTAAAAACGAGACAACATATATACACAGAGACAAACATAAGAGAAACTGAAATTCAGTCCAAAACGTGAGCAGAAACGTTGGGACTAAAACAGAAACTCTTCCTTCCTTTTCTATTCTTCAGCAAGTCGTTTCATGTTTGTTTTCTTCGTCAGAATCAACCTATTTGCTTTGTAGCGTTGATTAGTTGTTGTTTTATCTTGAGAGACTATTGCCCGTTAACGTAAAATCATATATACGGGGCAATCTTGTCTTAAAGACAGAGTGTCATCACTCGACTCAGCACACAGTTGTAACAATCCAGATTTAGTGTTTTTTGATTTCAGGTTATCAAGATTCAAGATTCAACAACTTTGCGGCAGTTCTGAATATTGGCTATTTGTTTATCCTTTCGAACACTTGTAATATTTATTTACTTCCCGTACTGCTTTACAATATCCAACAAAAACATTACCATTCACCTGGAAAAAAAGACACCCCATCTATACGGAACTTCATTCTTACATGAGGGTTTAACCCAAAAGGGTGAAATACAAAAAGTAATAGGACATTCCTTTAAAAGCTCAAGTATACAGACATACCTCCAAATATATAGGCGTACAAAATCTGGAAAAGAAGAGTCTGACTGCTGCTTTCTCCTGTCCAGCTTCAAGTTTTTCTTCAACCTGACATATTTCACATTCACCAAATGGTCAAATTTTCCAGCAAACCTGACAAGAGAAAAATCATAAGTACGAGTGCTTTAGAGTTTGACGTAAAAGCCATATAGCAGATATACCCTGTCCCATAATTTCTTTTACGTGCTGACATTTCAAAAATCATTTGGATTTTGGTAAAGAAATTATCAACTTAGATTTGAATGGTATTTTCAATTACAAGTATTGTAGTACCTTTAATGTATTTTAATTATTTTCTCTAAGATAATTTAATTACTGAAAATAATGCACACCAAGGAGGTGCTGCAAGCATACAAAAGGTCATAGCTTGAATGATCTCAAGAAAAGCTATAAATTCCTAATAGCTTAGTGATACTATCTATGCTGGCCCAATAATACGAAGTATTTACTCTTTCAACTAATTCTAGCTACATATAGTTCAGATTAGGCTCTCCATGTTACAGGAGAATGATACACATAAAATAGCATGGTTGAAATGGAAGGCTGCTACAACAGTAGTATGCTATAGGAGGGCACTGATCAAAAGGCAAGTTCTCTTCTTTTTTTTTTTTTTTGTGGATTGTAATAATTTGTATTGGACATATCACTTGATCGTGCAAATTTGCAAATTCCAGTTCTAAAACTTTGTTGTGGAGCCAAATTTGAACTTTTAAAGTGAATATGGAGGAAGGTTATGGGACAAAATAGAGTACATAACATTTGGTAAGGGGGGGGGGGGGGGAAGAGAGTACATAACTTTGTCAAAATGGCACTTTTAATACAAAGAAACAAACTTATCTTCAAAATTGTCTACCAATAACTGAATGATGAATATAAAAGTTGACATTTAGATTATGGACAAAATTGAGTTTGAAGGACTATCTTTTCACTCTATTTTTAAAATGATGTTTGAAATTATTGATCAGGTCTAAATAATGTTTGGAATTCTCCCCCAATTCAGAGATAATGCATATTCAAAGGGAAAAGAGGCCTTGTTAAACCAAACTGTTGTAGTTTACAAAGGTAGATATCGGGAAAAAAAAGCCCAAACTAAAATAAAAGGTCATATAAAATGGAAACCTTATTAAAAATTATGATCCTTTAGATTTCTATCTTTTACACATAATTATTTTTGATGGCACGTTTATTTTTAACTCCCACGTTTCTACTTACTTTATTTAAATAAACTTACATTATAAAAGGTGATATATATCCTAGGGGGATTATACAGTTTTTTAGCTTTCATACTTGTACATATTTTCCTAAGAAAATATGTGACTTATTGTATACTATTATATCAGATTTGAGAACTTTCATCATATAACTTCGGGAAAATGCCTAAAATACACTCCAACCTTTGCCCGAATATGTCATAACACACTTAATCTTTACAGTGACCCTATTACACCCCCCCCCCCCTCAATATATTTTTAAAGCATTTCTTCGGCATTTATCTAGAAAATTCGAACCAAAATTTAATGCGACACAAGCGAAGACTCGATTATGAAATAATATAGTGATTCATAAGATCAAATTTCAAGAGAATCAACTGCTCTCACCATGAAAAAGTTTAAGAGTGTAGGAGAAAATTTTAATTTTTTGTTTTGTTCGAAGAGTGAAATGACCGAAGAATGACCGGACTCCTTTATTTTTTGGCCTTTTGTTCAGTTCGTATTTGAATTATTAGTCATCTCACTCGATAAATGCCACAGAAATTCCTAAAAATATATATCCATGGGTAATAGGACCCCGTAAAGATTAGGTGTGTTACAACATATCCGGGCAAAGGTTAGGGTGTATTTTAGTCATTTTTCCTATAACTTATTTATCAATTTTGAAATTTTGAAATTCATTTCCAAATGAGTAACATTTTGAGAAATAAACTGAATATGGTTATTTGAGGAATAATCTTTTTTTGGGCCCAAAAATAAGGTGATGGACCGCTCTTGCCCTCTCCTAGGAGTTAAGAGGCTTGGTCTCAGACTTAGCTTCCCCTAGTTTTTTCTTTTTTCTTTTTGTTTTAAGGGTCCCAGGGTTCGGACCCCTTACTCGCAAGACAGGATCTTGGGTTGACCTGTTTGTCATGTTCAAATATAGTTCCAAAATATAAAACAAAGATATGAATAGCCTTTGAATAGAGAAAATGAAACTTCATTGAGAAATCTCCACTTTTTATTATGACAAGGGAACCGCCGTCGTTACTCTTCGGGTGCACACATGGTATATCCACTCCTGTGTAATAGCTCGTGAACCACATAGGAGAGATAACTCGCACTAGGCAAGTCCGTGTGATGAGCTCGATCCAGAAGGCAAATGTCCTGTTGTCGTAGGTAGGGGGTTTCGAACATGAGACCCCTGTTGAGAAATCTCAACATTGTGCAACTAGAATCTTGGATGACACTCAAGTCAACTTTTCGTGCACTTTAGTGCAAAGATAGTAACTAAAATTTTCATGGAATTCTTGCTAAGGTAAATTCGTAAATATACCTCCTCTATTTCCTTTTTCTGGGAAGCTTTTGAATCTGATCTCCACGCAATATAGAGAAGCCGAAGCCCAAAAAAGGCATAAAGAACTGCAATAAGTTAAAAATAAAAACTTCATAACTATCTCATCGAACAAATTGCTAGTATTGGTAATCGAAAGTATAGAATGGAGAGTATCAGCCTCATCTCAAAAGAAAATTGGGGAAATAAGAAAGATAGAGTCGCACAAAATGAAGGAAAAGGATAAGAAAATGAAATGGCATCTTAAGAAGGAATAATGAACCAATATAGTACATAGAAAAAGGACTAGTTCTAATTTTCAAAAATAAAAAAGACTAGTTCTAAACTAGTTTAATAAACATAAAGGACAAACAATTCAAGGTCCTTGTCTAATGAGTCAAAACATATCTTATTGACGTCTAGACAGCAAAGATTGAGGGACCTGAAGGGAAAAAAAGGTCTTGTATTCTAATTTTTCTTTAATAGCAATAGAAGTTAAGAACGAGGAAAGAACATTACAAATTTGATTCACATCTTAGGTAAATATGATTATAGCACAACATAAGCAAGTTATAAAACGTAATGAACTACCTGTAGCTGCAATGTTTGTATGCTTCCTTGATATCAAATTTGGCACAATCCTACCAAGTCCAGTAGACAGTATCTACTTACATGAAGAGAAAACTAAAAGTTAGAACTATCTCCAATGATATATTTTCCTAGTAGATTAAGAAAGAAGCCGCTCAATACCGTATAAAACATTCACATAAATGAAGAACAGAACACTGTTAATGTAGGTGCTATGACTGAACATAGAAAAGAAAACAGAGAGAAAATACTTTCCCTAAGAGCCAATACAGTAAAGAAGGAGATTCAATCACTTACTGTCATAACAAACAAGGCACGGAGTGCACCAGACAAAACAATTGACTTGGGGTGACGCATTGCCATCGGAGCTGCTATTATGAATGTCTCATCACCAATCTAGCAGCATAGTCATTCATATAATATTTATCAATGACAGTAACGCAATATCTCGGGAAAGGTACCGCCAATATAAATATTTCATTGCCAAACTGCATTTGGATTGAGAAACAAATACATTCATGTGAATATAGCCAACCATGTAGTTTTTTTGGTTAAACATGTTTCAGTGAGTAACCATATCATTCATGTACTCTTTCTCATACAAAAAACAATAAAACATGGGAACATAACCCTCGCGAGCAACATTTAGTCTAAAAGTTCTTGTATGGTGGAAAGTGTTAAATATACACGGTTATGCCCATGGTTTGGGCTACTAATTTGGTATTGTTTGTTGTAATATTTTAGTAATATTACATTATTAGAATTGTGCACTTACCATAATTGTATAGTTAGTGTCCAAGTAGAATAAGGTTTTAGGAGTAGAATAGGAATAAGATTTTCCTATTATGGAAATTGTAAATTATATATATACTCCTTCATTAATGAAAATAATCAAGGGATTATTTCTTTCATGGTATCAAGAGTCTAGGTTTATTTTTCTCCCCCAAAATTTCCGTCCAAACAGCCCAGAATCCGACCTCCCTTCCTCGGGTTCTGTGCCCGGAAATTCTTTTTCTTCTCAAATTTCTTCTTTTGAATCCCTACATCACGTCTTGCGTTGCTATTATGGCTAAGAACATGTTTCACCCTGCCCTTCTTGTTTCTAATATCAAGAATCACATTCCTATCGTTCTTGAGATAGAAAACGTCCATTATGCGACGTGGACCGAATTGTTCAAAGTTCATGCACGCTCGCATCAAGTTCTCCATCATATTATCCCTGCGGCTCCTACAGATACGGAGGTGCCCAGACCCGAGGATGATCCTATGTTATGGATGACACTTAATGCTACTGTTCTTCAGTGGATTTACTCCACTATTTCTACCGATCTCTTGCAGACGATTATCGAACCAGACGCCACGACGATGGCGGCTTGGAATAGAGTACGTGATATATTTCAAGATAATCAAAATTCTCGTGTTGTTACCTTGGAGCATGAGTTCTTCCACGTCAACATGGAAGATTTTTCCAACGTTTCAGCATATTGCGAAAGGTTGAAGGAGTTGGCAGACCAACTCCGCAACGTTGGTGCGCCAGTCACCAACAACCGTCTTGTCCTTCAGATAGTTGTAGGCCTTTCAGAGGCATATAATGGTGTTCGCACGCTTCTTTGCCAGAGCAGCCCTCTTCCATAATTTTATCAGGCTCGTTCTATGCTTACACTAGAAGAAGCTCGCTTGGCCAAAAAGGCGGCTACCAGTGCTAGTCCCGGAGTCATGATAATCGAGTCCAATTTTCCTCCGTCCGGTTCCAACAACTCGGGCCAAAACCACAACAATGGTGGCGGCAAAAAGGGTCAGAATCGGAAAAAAAATGGAAAAAATCGCGGCGGCAACACCGGTGGCAGCCGGAACAGTGGCAGTGGTGCCCCTCAGGTCAGTCAGCAGCAGTTTTGGGCCCCGCAGTGAGCCCCTATGCAGTGGCAGTGGGCCATCCAGTTTGGGCCTAACAGTGGGGTTTCCAGCTTACAACCCGGGAAACTGGGGCCCAAATTTTCAACAGCCCAGGCCCAGTTTTCAGGATCCAGTCTCGGGTTTCAGGCCATCATATGGGCCAAGGCAGTAGGCAAGCGTGCTTGGGCCCCGACCCCACAGGCCCATCATGCAGCGGGCCCATACCAACCGACATTGAAACCGCCATGCACACACTTGGATTAAATCTACAAGACCCGAACTGGTATATGGACACCGGAGCCACGACCCACATGACGTCCGACCAAGGTACTCTTTCGTTTTATTCCAATTTGAGCTGCCCTCATGGCATAATTGTTGGGAATGGTAATTCAATTTCAATTCGTGGTTATGGTCATAAAACATTGTCGCCCCCCCCCCCCCCCCATCCACCACTTATCTTGAAAAATACCATTCATGCCCCTAAATTGATTAAAAATTTAGTGTATGTCCGAAAATTCACCATTGATAATTCAGTGTCTATTGAATTTGATCCATTTGGGTTTTCTGTGAAGGATTTTAAGACGGGGAGTCTTCTCATGAGGTGTGATAGTATGGGAGATCTTTATCCTATCACGCCAAGTTCTAGTTTCTCGGGTCACGCATTGCCATCAACTTTTACAGCTCTGGCTCCTTTCTTGTGGCATGCTCGTCTAGGTCATCCAGGGTCATCTATTTTGTCATCCTTAGATAAAAACAATATTATTTCCTCTAAGGGTACGCGTAGTACTCCAAATTGTCAATCTTATTCTTTAGGAAAAATTGTTAAGTTGCCATTTGTAGACTCTAATTCTCATACTTTAATGTCATTTGATATTATTCATAGTGATCTATGGACGTCTCATGTTCTTAGTTCTTTGGGTCATCGGTATTATGTTCTCTTTTTGGATGATTATTCTAAATTTTTGTGAACTTTTCCAATAGCGAAAAAATGTCAAGTTTTTTTCATCTTCTTAAAATTTAGAGCATTCATCAGAACCCAATTCGGACGTGAAATAAAAAATATCCAATGTGATAATGACAAAGAATATGACAATGGAGTGTTTCAAGAATTTTGTGCAAATAATGGGTTCAATTTTTATTTTTCTTGCCCTCATACGTCTTCACAAAATGGGAAAGCCGAACACAAAATTCGTACAATTAATAACATTGTCAACACTTTATTAATTCATGATTCCATACCCTCGTCTTTTTGGCATCATGCTCTACAAATGGCTACATATCTTCTTAACATTATTCCTTCCAAAGGTTTGACATATTCGTCCCCCCTTCAAATTTTATATAATAAGACTCCTTCGTATTCACATCTTAGGGTCTTTGGGTGCTTGTGTTATCCACTCTTTCCGTCCACCACAATTAACAAACTTCAGACCCGTTCTACCCCGTGTGTGTTTTTGGGTTTACCGTCAAATCATCGTGGTTACAAATGTTTTGATTTATCTTCTAATAAAATTATCATTAGTCGACATATAATTTTTGATGAATCCCAATTTCCGTTTGCTAAGGTTAGTAATCCCGTGCCGAGTTCGTATAATTTTTTGAATTATGGTATATCCCCATATATTATTCACCAGTTTTCGGACATATCCCGCACCCCAAATCCTCCAGCGGGCCCACTGCCCGCTGGTCCCACTGGTCCGTCGCATGCCACTGTCCCCAGTCTCGTCACTGGGTCAATTTCAGCAATTGGGTCAGTCCAGCCCAATACTGGAACTGGTCCAGTTCCTGAATCCTCGGCTGACTCTACTTACCGTGTTGGGCCAGCAGGCACACTGCTTGCTAGCCAGTCCGTCCCGAGTCCAGAAAATTCCCAAAATCCGCCTAATTCTTCCCCGAGTCATAGACCGGTCACTCGTAGTCAACGGGGTATTTTTAAAACCAAAAAGGCATTTTAATTTAAATTCTAATATTCTTAAATCACCCTTACCCCGTAATCATGTGTCTGCGTTAAATGACCCGAATTGGAAAATTGCTATGACCGATGAATATAATGCTCTTATTGATAATAAGACGTGGAAGTTGGTGCCCCCTCCATCTGGTATTAATATTATTCAGTCTATGTGAATTTTTGCTCATAAGGACAATTCAGACGGTTCGTTTGCTAGGCATAAGGCTCGACTTGTGGGTGATGGTAAAACTCAGCAGGTTGGTGTAGATTGTGGTGAGACGTTTAGTCCGGTGGTCAAGCCGGCTACCATTCACATTGTGTTCAGCTTGGCTCTTTCAAAAGCATGGCCCATTTATCCTCATAATGTATGTCTGTTGAAAAAGTCCTTACATGGGCTTAAGCAGTCTCCACGGTCCTGGTATAAGAGGTTTGCCGACTATCTTTCGACTATTGGGTTCACTCATAGCAGGTCGGATAATTCCTTGTTCATATATCATCGTGGTTCTTCCTTGGCTTATATACTATTATATGTGAATGATATTATTTTGACTGCCTCTTCCGATGCCTTACGCCAGTCTATCATGACAATATTCAGTTCTGAGTTTGAAATGAAAGACTTGGGGCTATTGAGTTATTTTTTGGGGATTGTTGTCACTCGTCATACATGTGGGCTGGGATGTCATCCTGTAAGTTTACTTCCACTCCGGTTGATACTAAACCCAAATTGGGTGATGCAGCTGGCTCCCCTTACGAGGATCCGACCCAATATCGCAGTCTTGCAGGGGGGCTTCAGTATCTTACGTTCACGAGACCATATATTACATATGTCGTACAACATGTGTGTTTGTTTATGCATGATCCTAGGGTTGAGCACATGAATGCGCTCAACCACATTATTCGGTACATCCAGGGGACACTTGACTATGGCTTGCATTTATATCCGTTATCGACATCTACACTTGTCTCGTATACTGATGCTGATTGGGGTGGCTGTCCGAAACCCAGACAGTCTACGTCTGGCTATTGTATGTTTCTTGGTAACAATTTGGTCTCATCGTCTGCGAAACGTCAGTCGACTTTGTCATGCTCCAGTGCAGAGGCCGAGTATCGAGGGGTAGCCAATGTGGTCTCTGAATCATGTTGGTTACGTAATATGCTTTTACAGCTTGATTGTCCTATTCAGAAAGCGACTTTGGTTTATTGTAATAATGTTAGTGCCATCTACCTGTCTGGTAATCCGGTTCAGCACCAGCGCACTAAACATATCGATATGGACATTCACTTTATTTACGAAAAGGTCGCTCGTGGACAAGTACGCGTCTGCCATGTCCCTTCCAGGTATCAAATTGCAAACATCTTTACAAAGGGTCTTCCCTCGGTCCTGTTTGACGATTTTAGGGATAGTCTGAGAATACGAAGACCGCCCGCTATGACTGTGAGTGTGTATTAAATATACACGGTTATTCCCATGGTTTGGGCTACTAATTTGGTATTGTTTGTTGTAATATTTTAGTGTAAATATTACATTATTAGAATTGTACACTTACCATAATTGTATAGTTAGTGTCCAAGTAGAATGAAATTTTAGAAGTAGAATAGGAATAGGATTTTTCTATTATGGAAATTGTAAATCGTATATATACTCTTTCATTAATAAGAATAATCAAGAGATTATTTCTTTCAGAAAGCACTCACCAAAATAAGCCGCAAAAAGATCCAACATCAATATAAGACACACGTCAAAAGAAGTTTAACAAAAGAATACTAATTTGAGCCACTAACCTCACTGACAAGGATCATGGAAAAACTAGCAAAGAAGGCATCAAAGATCTCATGTCCAGAATCCAAGTCCAAAGCAACATCAACAAAATCAAGATCATTGTCACCCCTTACAACACCAGTCTTAAGTTTTTCAACAATAATCTGCGAAACAAAAATAAATGTAAAAACTCCTTAAAAATTAACAAACATATTGCGGTATCACTAGAATACAGGGATCACTAGGATAATATTCTACCAACTATTGGAAATTTGCCTTTGGTGGGAGTTGCGTCCGACCAATTTTAACGGCTTAAACACTAGTGTTTCGCATGTTGGAGAATCAGGTTCTTCACACGTGCATAATCTACTAAGTAAGTAGATAACCGTAGGGCCAAGGATCGTCAAATTTCATTGAGAAATGAAAGAGATATTGGTTCACGAAGTGAGGTGTTTGAAGCATGGAAAAGTGTGGTATTGAGATCAATTCTCCCTCATCGGTAGAGGAAGAAAGAATTGTTTTGTTTATAAGTCTCAAGGTTGGCTTGGGGTTTGGGACCCCAAGGGGTATCCCATGCGTTTAAAGGAGGGAGGACCTAGATGTGCTCCGGTTCGAGGAAAGCCCACACGCGCGCCGCTGCCGCCCGTCCGTCCCGTTCGGTTCGGGTCACGGGTCGTGGGCTGTGGGCTGTGCTTCTTCTGATATTATCTTTTTGGAGAAAGTCAGATTGGGCAGAGGAACAAAACATCAACCAGCACTCAATTCAGCCATTTATTTTGGCTGAATTACTCTTCCTAAATGTCATCCGTTGCACATCAAATTCACCATTTATTTTGGTGAATTACTACCTCCATAAATTTCCATTACTTGGCCAGTAGTGGCACTTATGTGGACAGTTCATGAGCCTCTCCTTCCACTATATAAAGGACCATTTGTCACCATTGTTGAGTTACACTTAACACAAAAACAGAAACGAATTCAGTCTTCCTACAACCTTCCAAGCATCATTTCATTACTCAAAATTCTTCACGGTAGCATTTGAGTTTCCTTTGCTCATTTGTTGTTTTATCTTGGGAGACAATTGTCCAGGACGTAGAAAGGATACATACGGGACAATATTGTCTTAAAGACAAAGTGCAAACACTCGACTCAGCATACAAAAAAGTGTTCCAGTTTATTGTTTATTGTTCATTGTAATTCAGTTTATTATTCAATTGTTATTTCAGTTCTTGTAATACTTTGCAGTTACTTGTAATTTCCGTTTCCTGCATCTTTGTAACCAATAAGTTTAAGACAATATTTTGCTTACTGTAACTGCTGCAACATGGCTGGAAACATGACTGATTCTAATGCTGCTGCTGCTGCCTTTCAAGGCAACAATTCTGCCTTCTCGGCTACTGCCGCTACTGTCCAACACAGCAACTCTGCTTCCTTCACTACTGCTGCCGCTACTGCTCAAGGCAGCAACTCCGCTGCCTTCCCGACTGCTGCTACTCCACCTTCTGCCTCCCACCATGATCGCCCTGAAAAATTCATGGGCTCAGACTTTAAGAGATGGCAGCAAAAGATGTTGTTCTACTTAACTGTTATGGGCATGTCCCGGTTCCTAACGGAAGATCCTCTACGAGCTGGAAATGAAATGGACTATTCGCCTGCTGAAACGGCTGAAGGGGGCCTTGGTATCCATGTCGTTAACGGCATGAAGATGGTTCTTAATGCATGGAATCATAGCGATTTCATGTGTAAGAATTACATACTGAACTTCTTGGCAGACCCTCTCTACACGGTCTATTGCACCGTTGGCACTACAAAAGAGTTGTGGGAAAAACTACAAAAGAAGTACAACGCACAAGATGCGGGTACTAAGAAGTTCATCGTTGGGAATTTCTAAAATTCCAAATAGTGGACAGCAAGACAGTGATGTCCCAAGTCCAGGAATTCCAAATGATTATACATCACCTGGATTTGGAAGGAATGAAACCAAATGAGCAGTTTTTGGTTGCATCGCTGATTGAAAAGTTACCTCCTTCGTGGAATGAGTTACTTAAAACTCAAGACAAAGGAGATGACCTTTGAAAAGCTTATTATCAAACTCCAAATCCAGGAAGATAATAAGGAGACCTTGCCTGGGGGTAAACAACCTGCTGAGGCAAAGGCAAATCTGGCTGAGGCCAAAGGAAACCTAAGCAAGAAGCGGAAGTTCCAGAAAGACGGCAAGGCCCACACAGCGGAGATGTTCAGAGGTAACTGTCACCACTGTGGGAAACCTGGTTATAGGATCAAGGAATGCCGCAAGCTCAAGACTGAGCAACAATAGAAAGCCAAGTCTAAAGGCAAGGCGCATGCTAACGTCGTCAAGGACACGCTCCTGGATGATATGATTGAGGAATTCTCGGCAGTGGTGGATGGACACAGGTTCTACCAGACACATCTGTTCCAACAGAGATGCCTTCTCCACGTACACACCGGTCACCGACAAAAAGTTGTTCATGGGCAACAACGCTTCATCTAACGTGCTGGGGGTATGAAAGGTGGTCCTGAAGATGACTTCCTGAAAGGATCTCACTCTGAAGGAAGTGATGCACGTCCCTGAGATTAGAAGAAATTTAATTTTAGGACCTTTATTGGTTAATGCTGGTTTTAGGCTAGTGTTTGAATCCAATAAGTTTGTACTCACTAAGAATGACACTTTTGTGGGGAGAGGCTTCGTCTGTGAAGGCCTCTTCAAAGTGAATGACATGTCTGTAATGCATCCAAGTAATAAAGTTGAACCTTCTTCTTATTTGCTTGAGTCTTCTAATTTATAACATCATAGATTAGGAGACGTTAACTACAAGTCTATCCAAAGGCTGGTAAAGATGGAGTTGTTGCCGTCTGTCGATGTAAACCCTCAACATAAGTGTGACGTGTGCGTAGAGGCAAAACTCACCAAGCTTCCTTTTCGATCCGTCGAAAGGAATACCGCTCCTCTAGAACTTATTCACACAGATATATGTGATTTGAAGTTCGCACAAACTAGATGAGGGAACAAGTACTTTGTGACATTCATTGATGATAGCATAAGGTATTGCTACCTTTACTTGTTGAAAAGTAAGGATGAAGCCCTTGAAGCGTTTCGACGTTACAAAGCAGAAGTTGAGAACCAACTAAACATGCGGATTAAATCCATTCGTAGCGATAGAGGGGGAGAATACGTAGCGCCATTTGAGGAATAATGTACCCAAGAAGGCATTGTTCATCAAACGACGGCTCCATACTCACTTCAATCAAACGGTGTGACGGAACGTAAGAACCGCACATTGAAGGAAATGATGAATGCCTTGCTCATCAATTCCGGTCTTCCCCAAAACATGTGGGGAGAAGCCGTCCTTACCACTAATACGATTCTTAACAGAGTCCCATATAAGGGTAAGGACAAAACTCCATATGAATCATGGAAGGAAAAGAAACCCACCTATAAATATTTTAAGGTGTGGGGTTGTTTAGCAAAGGTTGAAGTACTCAAGCCAAATCAAGTCAAGATTGGGCCAAGACTGTAGATTGAGTATTCATCGGATATGCAAATAACAATAGTGCTTATCGCTTCTTAGTGCATAAGTCAGATATTCCAGATATCCACCAGGGTACAATCACGGAATCAATGAATGCTTAATTCTTTGAAGGTACCTTTCCTAGAAAGGAAAAAGACATAACCTCTCGCAAATGAAGTTATGCACAAAGCTCTCAAGAACCGAGAGTCGTTGATGGCCCGGATCTAGATGGTTCAGATCTAGCGGATCTCGAGGTGGCTGAACATCCGGAATCTAGTGTTCCAGATTCTCAGAACTTAGAGACTCCAGAGATGGATCTAAGGCGAAGTAAAAGGGCCAGGAAGGATAAATCCTTCGATCCTGACTTTGTAGCTTATATGGTTAATGATGAACCAAAGACAATTGCTAAGGAGTTGTCAACTCCAGAAGCACCGCTTTGGAAAGAAGCTATTGAGAGTGAAATAGGCTCCATTCTGTATAACCATACTTGGGAGTTGGTTGATCTTCCTCCGGAAAATAAATCGTTGGGTTGTAAATGGATTCTCAAACGGAAATATAAAGCAGATGGGTCTATAGACAAGTACAAGGCCAGGTTGGTAGTCAAGGGCTATCGGCAGACAGACTGTCTTAACTACTTTGACACATACTCTCCGGTATCTCGGATGACATCTATATGGGTATTCATTGCGATCGCAGCCTTGCGTGATCTTGAGATACATAAAATGGATGTCAAGACAGCCTTCCTAAATTGTGATTTGGAAGAAGAAATTTGTATGGACCAACCCGAGGGGTATGTGGTTAAAGGGCAAGAGAAGAAAGTCTGTCGGCTTGTCAAATCTCTGTACGGGCTGAAACAAGCCCCGAAGCAATGGCACGAAAAATTTGATAGTACTCTACTATCAAAGGGTTTTGTCATTAATGAGTGTGATAAATGTGTCTACACGAAAGGTAACTCAGACTCATTCGTCATGATATGCCTATACGTAGATGACATGCTGATCACAGGAAGCAGTCCTAGGGTAATCCTAGAAACTAAGAATATGTTGAAACAATGCTTCGACATAAAGGATATGGGTATCGCAGATGTCATCTTAGGGATAAAAGTCTCTAAGACGTCTGACGGACTGGTCTTATCTCAGTCTCACTACATTGAGGATGTTTTGAGAAAGTTCGAGATGTTAGACAGTTTACCGATAAAGTCACCAGTGGATACAAATCATAAGCTTGATAAAAATATTGGTGCACCAGTATACCAGGAGCAATATGCTCAGGTGATCGATAGTTTGATGTATATAACAAACTGCACCCGACCTGATATTGCTTATGCAGTCAATAAATTGGCTAGGTTTACTCGTAATCCGAGTGATGATCACTGGAAGGCGTTGAATCGGGTATTACAATACCTAAAATATACGTTAACTTTCGGGTTACATTATTCGAGATATTCAGCTGTACTAGAGGGGTACAATGATGCAAACTGGATATCTGATATAGAGAACACCAAGTCCACCAGTGGGTATATATTTACAATTGGTGGTGGGGCTGTGTCTTGGAAATCCTCTAAGCAAACGTACATCGCCCGATCCACAATGGAATCGGAGTTTATCGCTTTAGACAAAGCAGGAGAAGAAGCTGAGTGCCTTCATGACTTCTTAGAGGATGTTCCGTGTTGGAACAAACCCGTACCTTCAGTAATGATCCATTGCGACAGCCAGTCGGCTCTAGGAAGGGCACGAAATGTTATGTACAACAGCAAGTCTCATCATATTCGATGGAGGCATAAGACCGTTAGGCAACTGATCACCACGGGTATAATATCCATTGATTACATTAAGTCAAAGGATAATATAGCAGATCCGCTGACAAAGGGCTTACCCAAGGATCAGATGGTTTGCCTGTCTATGGGAATGGGCTTAAAACCCAAAGTATAAGGACCAATAAGGTGGTAACCCAACCTTACTAACTGGAGATCCCAGTAATTTGGTTCAATGGGAAAACTAAGCCGTAAAGGTTCAGTTGATCGCTTTAGAGGAAGCATGAGCACTCACCTGTAATCCGCGCAGGTGTGTCCGCACCCCCCTGAGTGGACGAGAAAGAAAGGACTTCAGATAGTGATTTCTGTAAAGAAATGCCAAATCCAAAGTCATTCCCGCGATAGACGTTAAATGCTATCTGCAGTATGGGTAAAGGTTAAGTTTTCAAAACCTTTAATGATCCTCAACAGTTGAGGTTAGGTTTGGAGAAACTTTTAATGGTTCCTAACACTTGTGAAGTAGGGTATAGCAGGATACCTTGTAGGAGACCACTTATTTAAGTGCGAGGATGGGCCACCTCTAATGAACGCACTTAAGAATCCAAGAAGTTGTCCATGGCCACAACGGACAAAACATTACGAAGAAGAGAGTAAAAGAATTTGTTGTGTTGATACTATTGACTTGGCTTACACTAAACACTGACGGTTCAAGACATTACGTTCACCGCGCAGTAAGTAAGTCCGATGATAATTAACTATGGAAGGTTCAAAGCTGAAGCTACCTCTCCTTATGCAACATCAGTCCGCTGAAATATTGCTGAAAATGAAAAGGCACCATGTGAGTGCGCCAAAATCTCTTTCAATAGGGGATTGCTGGAAATTTGCCTTTGGCGGAAGTTGTGTCCGACCAACTTTAACGGCTTAAACACTAGTGTTCCGCATATTGAAGAATCTGGTTCTTCACACGTGCATAATCAACTAAGTAAGTAGATAACCGTAGGGCCAAGGATCGTCAAATTTTATTGAGAAATGAAAGAGATATTAGTTCACGAAGTGAGGTGTTTGAAGCATGGAAAAGTGTGGTATTGAGATCAATTCTCCCTCATCGGTGGAGGAAGAAAGAATTGTTTTGTTTATAAGTCTCAAGGTTGGCTTGGGGTTTGGGACCCCAAGGGGTATCCCATATTTTTAAAGGAGTGAGGACCTAGATGTGCTTCGGTTCGAGGAAAGCCCACACTCGCGCCGCCGCCGCCCGCCCGTCCAGTCCGGGTTCATGGGTCTGTGGGCTGTGGGCTGTGAGCTGTGCTTCTTCTGATATTATCTTTTTGGACCAGAGAACTTTGTCATATGTACAGCTTGGTCCCTGAAGTTTCAATATGTATAGTTTGGTCTCTGAAGTTTCAAGAAAGTCAGATTGGGCAGAGGAACAGAACGTCAACCAGCACTCAATTCAGCCATTTATTTTGGCTGAATTACTCTTCCTAAATGCCATCCGTTGCACATCAAATTCACCATTTATTTTGGTGAATTACTACCTCCATAAATTGTCATTACTTGGCCAGTAATGACACTTATGTGGGCAGTTCATGAGTCTCTCCTTCAACTATATAAAGGACCATTTGTCACCATTGTTGAGCTACACTTAACACAAAAACATAAACGAATTCAGTCTTCCTACAACCTTCCAAGCATCATTTCATTACTCAAAATTCTTCACGGTAGCACTTGAGTTTCCTCTGCTCATTTGTTCATTTGCAGTTTTATCTTGGGAGACAATTGTCCAGGACGTAGAAAGGATACATACGGGGCAATATTGTCTTAAAGACAGAGTGCAAACACTCGACTAAGCATACCAAAAATTATTCCAGTTTATTGTTTATTGTTCATTGTAATTCAGTTTATTGTTCAATTGTTATTTCAGTTTTTGTAATACTTAGCAGTTACTTGTAATTTCTGTTTCCTGCATCTTTGTAACCAACACCAACATCTTAACTAGTCTTTAGTAACAACTAAGTCAGCGTAGAAGGTCTATAAAGGGAAAGCCAGTACTTAATTATGGCACCATTTCCACCAGCATTCTGAGATTTTTGTGTTCAGTTTGGAGATGATAGAGATCTTCCCTTCAAAGGCCTTGCTTTCAAATATAATTACCAACAACAACAACATACGCAATAAAATCTCACAAAGTGGGATCTGGAGAAGGTAGAGTGTACGCATACCTTACCCCTATCTTTGGGAGGTAGAGAGGTTGTTTCCTGTAGACCCTCGGCACAAGGACAAGCAGTTCAAAGCAGCATATAAAGCCATGGGAAAATACTAAAAAAAATATGATAAAGGTGTCGTAACTACACAAATCAATAAGATAATCAAAATACAAGAAACAACAAATAATAACAGAAATAGAAGGACAAGAGACTACAAGAGTAATACTACGATTACTAGTATAAAACGAAATATATAAAACAAAATAAGTAACAACTTCATAACTTCCAAACATTTTAGCTTTGATTAAGGCCTTAACAGTGTTGATAATGCCAGAGGATAATACATCCCAGCAAAGCAAGATGTGAGCACTACTGCACAATAAGTATGTATGTAATGTGTGTGCTTGCGTGCATGTGTGTGAGAGACTTGTAAAGTTTAAAGTTAACTTGTTGCCAAATAAGGAAATGTGTCATTCTTTTTTAACTGATTAAAAAGGAAAGTGTGTCATATAAATTGGACAGAGATATTATCATATTAGACAAATCTACCGTGAACTTGTATTTTTCTACTAAAATGCTTTAGGTTTCAAAATGATACTCCTAGTATCCCATGTTCGGACACAGGCAGCAAGATGTCTTACGCGTTTTCTGCTTACACATTTCACCAGGATAAAATTATTACAGCTAATTTGATTGATTCACCATGCACAGATGAATGATTTACCGAGTACAAATGCAGTGGGCAGACAAGAACTCATCAAAAACTAAAATGTCATAATATGATAATTTAGCTGTGATTCGAACTATACCACTTAACAGTTCACTTGTGTACAAGCTCTACGATGAATTATCCTAATTTAGCAAAGTTAACAACACAATCATGAAGGTAAATGATATTAACATGATAATGATATAATTTGTACAAAAATCTAATCATGTATAGTAGACTTACTTTACTACGCCTACCGAGATCTTTGAGCCATCCACCTGACTCCACTCTATCATTTTCATCCTATAGTGATATATAAGATAAGCAAATGTTAAAAGAAAAGAAGGCATATTATACCACTAGTTTAGCCATACAAGTGAAGAGAGTTTGGACAATACCAGAGAAGAGATCAAAGGGCAAGTGATGAGAAGTAAAGAGGACTAGAAATGCAAAATTAGGACGAAACGTCCTCATAGTTTCATTTCTAAGGCCCAATTCTCGAGATATCACGTGAATTAGGAAAAAAAGTGTTGTTAGTAGTAGGCAAGAAGGAGAATGGAGCACGGGCAATTGCATCTCCAAATGTGGTTCTACTTATTTGAATCATGCATATTCTAATTTAGGGGAAGCACATACAGCCAATTAAATTTTGTCTAAATACTCCCTCCCTCCATTCACTTCTGCTCGTTTAATATACAAAGTGAAAAGGGTCAAATTTGCCCTCCAACTATATTTTATGGAACATATTTGTCCTCCGTTAAACTTTGAGATAAAATATACCCTCACCGTTTTCAAACTTGTTAAATTTGCCCTCATTTGAACGGAAAGTTGACGTGTACACCACGTTGGATCCACGTGGAGGATAATCAAACACATGGCATGTGGGACCCACACCAAACAACCGCCGCTCCACCGCCATCATTGACGAGCCGCCTCCCTTCACCCCACTACCTAAACCACCGTTACCACACCACATCGCCACCCCATTGATTTAACAACCAAACGACCCATGTACCATCACATCCACCAACAAACACTCCTCCAGCAATCACAATCGCACTACCACTCCGACCTCCAACAACCAACGCCGACCACCCCTATTGCGTACACCACTAGCACTATACCAGCACAACCACACCATAAACCAAACAACATCACAACGACAAACAAACACTCCGGTGAACCCCATCAAACTCCGGCCAGATCCACGAGTAGGCCTACCACGTCACCATCATCTCCGATGAATCACAACAACGACAATATCACAACTCTCCACATCTATCGTTGCTTCGCAACCACCGGCAAACACCAGATCTGCCACGAATCAACAACAGAACAACCCATTCGACGTCAAATCGGGCAACCACCACCACCAACATAACTATTGCGACGCTGAACCACTAACTCTGTCACACCTACCAACGACAAACAGCCAAACCACCATCCCATCGCTCGTGTCCCTCTTCCCCGTCACTACTCCGACGAGCCTTACACCACCACCATACCGCTGCTCGCCACTCTTCTCCTTCCCTTTCTTTTCTTCAGCCACGTCTTTCTGCTACCACCATCGTTCTTTTCCGGATCTTCCACCACCGCCACGCCACCTTCTTTGCCGGAAAATTAGAGGATTCTAAGATATAGGAAGTTACTAAAAAATTAGAATCAAAATCAAAAATTTAATTCAAACCCAGAAGCTAAGGCCAAAATCAAGAGTAACAAAGAAATAACATGAGATATGTAACAAAGTTAAACAAATAAGAAGAGAAGCTTGAAATTTCCCTTATTTGGATATAGAAATCTAGAGCTCGCGCAAAATGTTGTTTTTAGGTTGTGTTCCAAGGTGGTGATGGCGGCGGTGATGTAGCGGCTGAGGGGGAGGGCGACGGGGGCTGTTTAGGTAGGGTTAGATTTATGTTTAATATTTGCCCACATGTACGCCATGTTGGATCCAATAAATTCGAGTAAAGTTGGAGTTTTATAGCAAATTCGAGTAAAGTTGGAGTGTATTTTGGCCATTCCTAAATTTAGCTAACATGTCATGTTAAAAAGTAAGCTATGTGAGGAGCACAAGAAATAAATTCTAGAAATAAGCTTCTCAAAATCATCATCAAGTACTCAATGAAAGTACGAGGTTTCAATATAATCAAATATCAGACCATAGAGTAGTTCATGATACCAACAACAACATACGCAGTGTAATCCCACAAATATGGTCTAAGAGGGTGATGTGTATGCAGACCTTACCCCTACCTTGTGAAGGTAGAGATGTTGTTTCTGATAGACCCTTGGGACTGTTCCCATGACTCATACCAAATATTAGCAATATCTTGCAACTGATAAGCTCCCAACTCTGCTGCCTCTAACTCAGTAGCATGTATAACACGAAAAATCTTCTGAAGCCTGAGGATTTTCTATCTTACTAAACCTTGTGATTGTGAACACCGGAGGCTCCATACGTAGAAATTCCCAGGTCCTGAAACTGGATGACTCCCTACTAGCACTTGTACTCGGGGCCATTCCCTGATATTGAGCTTATGCAACCATAATCTGGGTAAGCAGCTAAATAGCTTCCGTAACATCTGGATCAGTGGAATTGGGAAGCGGATCTGGAGTACAAACCTCCGTAGGCCCCCTAGTGTCAGATGGGGGTGTTGTACCCGTGTTGGCTCTCTGAGCCTGAGTGTCCTCCTCTTGAGCAGCATTGTCAGCAGCTCTTTGGCTAGTAGCTGAAGTCCTCTTGGTGCACTTTCTTTTCACAGGCATTTTCTGAAATAAGTAATTCACATGAGTTAGAAGAATGTCATGAAGGTATAGCTCTAACTGCACGATCTAGAGTATGAAAGAAGTGAGATAATACTAGATGGTTAAATGTTACATGTGTGGCACGCATATACACATAAAAGATACCCCACTGGATACGGTTTCATAGAATCCCTAAGACACTTAAACCTAGGCTATGATACCATATTTTGTAACACCCCGAACCATGGCTTGGATGAAATACGACACTCGGTGCCTGACTGCATGTGATCAAGTGAACCACATGGTTTGTTGAGTCAACATGGGCATCAATATATGCAATAATAATAATAATAATTAAAAACATGTAAAACTGAATACTATAAATATAGTCTGAAATATAATTAAAAAATATCTAAAAAATATAGTACGTCAGAATATCTGACATGACATGCTAAAACTAGCTTATGAAACCTCTGAACATGAATCTGACTACTAAAACTATTTACAAGGACAAGGCCCTAGCATACCTTTATTGGATAACATGATATGTAAAATAAATAAACTAACACCCCGAATGAAATGGGGCTCACTAATGGCTGAGATGGTAGGAATCCTAGCGAACTGATCTATCGTCCTGAAAGTCTGTACCTGCACCATGAAATGCAGGTCCCGGACGAAATGGATGTAAGTATATTTGAATTATACTGTATGTAAAGCAACTGAAAGAATAAGCATGCGCATAAAATCATAGGAACTGAAACTGAAAATGTAACATGAGTATGTATAATGTCTGGCATGAATATAATATAACATATGATAAATCATTCTTAAGTGGGAGATCTTTAGTATGACCGACATGAAACCACCACGCTGGAACGTGGCGTCTGATCTCTGCCCGATTAGCTAAGCCATCTCATACATTGTCGGGGCAAGACATGAACATGACATGAATTGATTCAATAACCCGCAATGGGTAACATGAAGGAATCATCCAAACTGGATGGAGCGATCCTTATCCTACATTGGCATACGTAGTTTCAGGTATTAAACCTTTTAGGTAATCTGTGCAACTCCCAAAATATGAACATGAATATATTTGTCTTGTAAGCCCATGAATTTCTTAAACACGACTTGTAAACATGATTTGTAATTATAATTTAGCAGGTAATTAGTCATATAATATATTTTGTATGAAACATGAAAACATGTATAGTTTCTTGGAATTGAGTAATAATGATTCAAGACTTGTATTTAAGAGCCTATGGAATTCAAAACATGTGTTCATTGGGTTACAGACAGGTTTGTGACAATCATAATGACATATCATGAATACAATTAACGAAAATATGATATAATCATGGTATATAGTAATACATGTTATGCTGTCATCGTGAATTAGAGCAAACCCTAAGTCTGAGAAAATTCATGTTTCATGAATTAAAAGTGGTGTGGGGAAGAACGATGATGTTCCCATACATGGATAGAAGCTCTACATACCTTATTCGCTCCTAATCGTGTAATAAAAATCTGAACTTGATGAAGAATTTCCAAAAGCCTGAACTTAATTCCTTGAGATGAGTTTTCTTGAAAACCCTAGGTTAATAGTCAATATTTTCGTGTAGAACTTGAGTATACATGGTTAGAATTGCATGAAAACGCATGGAAATGACTTACCTTGAGCTATGAGGATGGTGGGAGGAGAAGAACTTTGTGCTAGGGCTTGGGAGAATGAATAATGAAATAAAAAGACTGAAAATCATGAATATATATTATTCAGTCGTCGGAGTTTTTATGATCCGTAAAATGTTTTACGGTGGACTTCACGGTCCGTAAAACTTATATGGCTCATAACACCCACCATAATTCTTAAACATTGACTTGGATTTCTGCGAAAATTCTACGATACCTTTTACGTCCCATAGGACATTTTACGGTCCGTATTTCTGGGCGTGAAACTGAAGAACACTGATTTCATCAAACTTCTAGTCCTAACATTTCTCGCTTGGTTTTTAATCCCTTCCCAATGGTACGAGATGTTACATTTAACCTATATATCCGGAAATTTTTTTGACGAAGGGTGTTCATCTGACCACATTGGGTGGGTGTAGCTCTGCCTCTACAGTCAACACGCTGCCTCATACAACATAACTAGTTTGAGTCACTCTTTCACACTCGTGGAGATCTGGAGAGGCCAGCACGACCACGTCACCCTCCCCCGGCGTCATTTCCTCATCACTTATATTGACCCCGTAATACTCATCATTGTCACTGGGGGCGCGCCTTTCCATTACGATGAACCCAACCTCCGGTGTGAATGGAGGTCCAATTGGGTTCCTTGTCCCAGATTTGTTCCTCTGTAAAATCAACCCTGTGAAGTCGAGCGCCGCCATTAATTTTACTTCGTTCAAGGGAAGTGAGTCATCTTCCGATTTACACCATCCTCCTCCTAATTGGCGTTCAACAATGCATTTATTTCAACATCAGACATGATATGATATTTCATAGAACAGATTAGAGCAAGTTAGCAAAAAAGTTGATAATAGGTCAAAATAATACTGCAATTGTCCTAGCCCAACGGTGGGCGCAAATTATTTACCCATAAATTCATAATTTTGGATGATAATTTAATTTGTTTTGTGGTTCAAGTACACACAGATTTAGAAGACCAAATAATGTTGTCTAAATTTCTAGATTAAAATAATTGAATGTAGTAAACTACATAATGAACAGAATAAATGAGCAAAACAAAGCAAACGATTCTTATTGATGTGTTTTTGTGGTAGTTGTATGACAGATATCCAATATAGTAGCTTCGTGAACTTAAGAGCTTGAGAATAACAATGGAGTAAAAGTAATAGATATAGTGATAAAAATCAAATGCATTGTAAGTGAAGGGGAAGGAATGTTTTTATAACTTAATCCTAGACAATGTCCTTCAAGTTATTCGCCCCCTCGTGATCTTTATCTGCACTTTGCTATATCTTTGTGCACAATTGAGAAGCTGCTGAAGTGGATCCCGATTCTGCAGAGACAATTGTGATCTGAACCTATTTTTATAGCTACAATCTCGTTTTCGATTTTAAGTCTCCGGAGCTAAACAGGCTGGTGTCATACTTCTGGATACTCAACAGATAAGATCAACCACACCGGATGCATTCGAGTTCTGGGATCGGTGCTTCCCTCACTGAGTCATGTCCGGCCTGTCTCTATTCTTCGCGAGTCACCTACTGATTTGATTAGCTGTTGGGTTCAAGTTTCAATCCATACAATTGGAGCGAGTGCTCTGAAAAACAAATACATAACAGTTATTTTTCTCATTAATATATACGTCTGATCTTGACTTGATCAATAAGAAAATATTTTTTAAAAAAAATAAAAAGAATATCATATAAAATGTGAAACGTCACATGTTTTTTTTTTGTTTTTTTATTACATAGGTGTTTACCCCAAAAAAGGTATAGTTAAATTTGTAAGTAATTTTAAGGATACATGGATTGATTTGTAAGTAAATATAATAAGCAATTAACAATAACTAAGCAAATGAAAATAAATAAAAGAAGTAGCATGAGTTGATGTTATCTTGATCAGAACTTGGATTGGTCCTTAGCTAAATTGCTATGAGCCTGAACCAATATTGAGAGCTTGTACAACTTAAAATTACAAAAAAATCATGCAAGTAAGTGAAATGGGAATGAGATGCCCTTTCAATCTGAAGGTTGGTCTCCTTTTATAGCTATGAATACAAGGCATTTATGCCCGAGAATTATTCTCTAATTAAATACAATTAAATGACAATAACGACCACATAATGACCAAAGAGTAATGGTTGGCACCAAATCCAGAATGAGTCCGCATTAAATTCCTTCGGTCGCCTACTCGGCGTCACTTGGTTCGGCCCTTGACAAATCATATTCTTCAAACCGGACTCAACCCGAAGTATCTCACATTGTGTGCACATCATTCCTAGACCCTTCAACCTCGTATCTAAAGTATGCCACATGTCATGTTTTTCACCATATATAGATAGTCCCCACACTTCCCGGATCAAAGTTTATTGAAGTGATAGGAAGTGGAAATGATTTCTCCGGTGTCTTATCTTGTAATCTTCCTTTCAAATGACCCCGAAATAAGTGGGAAAATGAATCGTTTGACCTTCCCTATGATCTGACTCACGTCTTATCATTCTATCACTTCGGACACATGTCTTTGCCTCATTGAATCGTCATTTCGGTTCACGAACTGAAATGTTTTACAATGATGACTTCACCCCTATAAAAAACCCCTCTTTTTCACTTCTTAGATTTTACCTTTTGGTAAATTTCTTTTCGTCCTTTGATTAATCAACCTTCAAATCTTCAAGTTTTCACACCCTTAAACCTTCAAATCTTCAAACCTTCAAACCTTCTAATCTTCATAACCATGATGAAATAAATCCGATCTTTTTCCAAGCAATCATCTCCGGTAGCGTCTCCACCCCCGATTTCTGGTGAAACTCTAGCGCTGGTGACCCTTCTGAAGCTCAGGCCACCACTGAACTCAAAGCCTTCGATATGCTTCCATTAACTTTAAAATTTGACACTGAATTCGCATTTCAAATAGCCTCCAAAAAATCCAATGGGGGGGTGGGTGGGTAGGATAAAAGTTGGTCGTCCTTTATTAAAGACTCCGAGATGACTACAGTTGAAAATATCTCTCCGGGATCATTGTTCCTGGCCCGGACAAAGACATCACCACCTTCAGGTCTGGATACTCCAACGTTTACACCTACCCCTTCACTTTCAAACTTGTCCCTCTAGTCGACGATGTGATCCTTGCAATGTGCAGGACTTACAATATGTGTCTTGCACAAATTGGTCTGTCTGTCTGGAAAATTGTAACTTGCCTCCATTTCTTGGCCAATTTGGTCAACAAGTGTTTTACTCTGGATCATTTGATCAATTTATATTTGCCTAATTTTTTTTACAACGGGTCGTACAGCTATCCAAACGAGGGAAATTTTGCATCCTCTCGAGCGTCGATGAAAACTGAGATCGAGGTTGGTTGGAATGTTTTGTTGCGGTCCCTACCACAGAAATCATCCCGGCTAGGACATGCCTTTCCCGAAGGATGGAACATGCACTGTAAGTACCTAAAACCCCTTCTTTTTTTTTAATGAAGATAACTTTGCCTTTTAATCTTCCCTTTCTCTTTCAATCGTTCAATGGATTTCGTCTCACGAGGATAATCTCCATGCTTGGGTAGAGAAAATAATCAACAATCATCCGCATAAGAAGCGAACATGGAAAGAACTCTCCGATAAACGATGGGTAATCCGAAACCACGGTTGGTGTTCGACTAACTCCCCATTTTATCTTTAATAACAGCCTTGTGCACTTTTCATTTTTTTTTTAATTCTCGAACTGGCAGGTCTACCGAAGGGTTCCTCGATCCCGAGGCCCAACCCTTCTGCTGCTCTAGCTTGCCATCTCCTTGTTGCTATGTCATCAACTTCAATATACCACATATGCCTTTTGGTTTCTGTTCTATCCCTCCTAAAACTTGTAATTGCTTTGGATGCCATCTCTAGATCCTATTTCTCTTTTTATACAAATAATTATTTTTTGGAGAATTTAAATTATACTAAGATATTCTTGGTTTTTATTGTCTGAAAGGAAGAGGAACGTGTAGAATTATTATTTTAATATCATCCAGGGGCAACACTTCCAGGTAAGTATTGCTACTTGATGGGATTCGTGCCATAGAATTAGTGTTACCACTTACCATTATAATTATTTTTAGCTTTCACTTGGCTGGACAACTAGTTTTATTTTGAGTGAAGATATATTCTACAATATATTTGTTGTGTGTGAGAATCTGAGATTAATGGAGTTGATTATCTACTTTGTAAAGTTTCTACTCTCACCGTCTCAATTTATACGAAGGAGTTTGATTTGGCACAAACTTTAAGAAAGAAAAGAAGATTTTTGAAATTTGTGGTCTAAAATGAGCCATAAATATTTGTGTGACTATAAATTATTTCATTAAATATAAAATAGATATTTTAAAGTTAAATTGTTACTAAATATAAAAATGTGTCATTTTTTTAGACTAACTAAAAAGGAAAGAGTGTCATATGAATTGAGACGGAGGTAATATCATTTTAAAAAATTTCCTAAAGAGTAAAGAGTGTGTCTATGAGCTAGGTAGTGATTGTTTGGCTTAATATAAGCTTTTCTTGGATCATTAATTACTTGTTTACTGTAATTGTGGGGTTGTTTGGCAAGATTTTAATGCATGGAGATTGATATGCAAGAACAAGTTTGCAACTGTTAGAGGAATAATACTGCATTCTTAGAGTTCTCTTTTCTATCATTAAATTTTCCCTTGATTGACTACCAATTACCATGTAAGTTCACTTAGTGTAATCTAAGTGACTTTATAATGTAGGTGTGTTTTTCTTATATGCTCCACCTAATTTTTAGTCACTTATTATCTAAGTTCTTATACACGTTGGAAATTTACTAAATATGAAAATAAGTATATTCCATTAATTTATGACTCGAACTATTGGGCCCGCACGTAGGAAACGTTGCTTCCACACACGTGCACACGTAGTGCCAAGTATCGCAAATTTCATTAGTGAAAGAGATATTGGTATGTATGTAATACGTTTGAGACATAGAATTATGGACGGTTATTGGCCAAATGACAAAGTATTCCACGTTGGTAAATGAAGGAAGAAGTGTGCAAAGTGTAAAATGAAACGAATCGGAAATCTCCGCGGAGCCGTGAAGGGCCGCGGCGCAAAATGGTTGGTCAGCTACTGGAGTCGCGGCGCTTCGAAGGCAGAATGCTGCGACGGAAAGTTGGAAAAATCTGACGTTTGGGCTGGTTTTAGAGCATTGATTATCCATTATTTGCTACATGAATTCAGCCATTATTTGGCTGAATGTAACCCCTCAATCAAGTGCAATTACATGGCTATTGAATGCCATTAGTTGGCTAGTTGAGGGGTCTTCTACTTACACTATAAATTGAGGCATTTGACTCAATTGAAAGACACTACACTCAACACTTAGAGAATTCTCCAGATTTTATGATTTCATATTCTTCCTCTCTAGCAAGTCACTATACTCAAAGTTCTTCAAGAGTAATACTTGAGTTTCCTTTGCTCACTTGTTAAAGTTGTTGTTGTATCTTGGGAGATTATTGCTCAATACCGTAAAGGAGATATACGGGGCAATCTTGTCTTAAAGACAGAGTGACATCACTTGACTCAACAAATCACACAAGCAGTTTGTAAGGTTTTGATTTCCAGTTTTATTGTAATAGTTTGTTTATCCTTTCTACTATTGTAATAGTTATTTATTTCTTGTTCCCTACAACAATTGTATCCCAACAATACATACACTGGTAGGATTATAAGCTTAATTATTTAGACTTAATAGATGTTCATGGCTACAAATCTACACGTGGGCATTTAATTTCACATTTTTAGGGGAGGGAGAAATGGGTAAGAGATTATGAGGCGGGAAATCGAATCCTCACCAACAAGGTAAAAGTTCAGATAGTCAACCATTCTCCATCCTTTAATTTCACCTGATCTTCTTCTACGAGGATTCTTTTAATCTGGGTGTGAACTTAAGGATTGAATTTTCCCTTATAGCCATAGCATCTGCGAAAGATGGATTGGGTTTTTAGAGATTGGGATCATAATGGTACCCTTAGAGGTGGTTGTTTATTATAAATGTTAAAGGGATCTTCATATGGATTCAAAAGTTAAATTTGGTGTGTTCCACCTTTTAACGTTCATAATATCGCACACATTGTACTTTTGAGATTATAGTTTTAAAATTTAATACTCAATTATAATATCTTTTCCGACACACATGTGTTTAGTGTCGAAAATATTGAATTCGTTTGAATCTATTTAATATAAGCTATATCCATCTTTGTGGTAGAGCCATAGTGCTACGAATTCGGCAAAATTCGATAGCTTTAACTAGGGCTGGCTAGTGGGCCGGGACGGCCCGACCCCGACCCGACCCCGTCCCGATCCCGCCCCGGTCCCGCCCCGACCCCGCCAAAAAAAAATAAATAAATAACGGGGGCGGGACTCGAACTCGGGACGGGACGATGTCTCATCCCGCGAGACCCGAGCCCGCCCCATGCTCGCTTGACCCGACCCCGCCCCGACCCCGTCCCGAGCCCGAGCCCGACCCCGCCCTTTTCCTCCCTTTGCAAAAATGACTGTTGCACCAACGACCATTTTAGATTATGGCCGTTGGCCAACGACCATTTTAGGCCCCCCCTCCCCCAACCCCCCTACCCCTTAATATTTATTTTTAACCCATAAGTTATTATATTTACACTTTAACCCAATTTTCCAACTATAAATAACTCATTTTCTCTTCATCTTTCTCACAAATCTTCCTACAATCTCTCTAATTTCTCAATATATCTCTCTACAAGTCTACAATGTTTGTTAAATATTCAATTTTATTTATTCATTTGGGAATTGGGGGTGAAGTTGGCAACTAGCTTGAGGATCTTCCATCGAGCAAAGTTTCAATTTTCAACCTCTCGATTACACGTCGACGTTACGCTTGCTTGGTACATTCGTTCCTTCATTAAATTATTATTGTCTGTTTATTTTATTTAGCGCACTTAATTTTATTGTCTTTAATTATTTATTATCATAATTAAAATGGAAGGATTAAAAGGTATGTTTAAGGGTAAGGGTAAGGGTGCTTCTTCTAGTAGGGGCAACCAGGGCAAGGGTACTTCTTCTAGTCATCTTATTCCTACACATGATGATTTTGTTGATACTCAATATTTTCCTACAATACCATTAGATTTAGACCAGGAGCTATTTTCTGGATCTCAAGAAGACTTTAATTTAGATGATGATCTAGATGATATACCCACTAATGTTGATGACAACACACCCACTAGTGCACCTTCAACTGAAATACCTCATATTCCCCCTAGTATGAGACGAGGTCCAGCAAAACGACCATTAAAATCAGATGCATGGACATTTTTTGATAGGGACGTAGAGAATCAAGTAGTCATATGTAAAATTTGTAAAAATGTTTTAAAATTTAAAACTGGAAAAGGTCACGGTGGGACGGGGGGTTTAATTAGACACGTAGTAAGTGCTCACTAATTGAAACTATTTACGATTGTATAGAAGTATTACCACCTCCAAGTCCCAAAAATCTAAATCACCCACCACCTATTGAACAAACTAAAGAAGAAGTGTTGTCTAGCGTAGAACACCAATGCAAAAATATATATAGATTTTATCAACAAGAAAATGCTAGTAACTTACCAGCTTCCATACCATCTTCTTCATCTTCAACACAACCTCACAAAAGACATGCTGTTTCTGCGGCTAGTATTGAAAGCCTCAGAAATAGAATGTGTGGTCGTACCTCTACTACTAACCAAATTAGCAAGTTGGATATTTTTGTTTTGCAGGTTACTGCATCGTATCAACAAGTTATCAATGAAGCTGGACATGAAGACTTGCTGAAATACTGGAGGGGGAATGAGAACACCTTTCCGACACTTTCATTAATGGTTCGAGATGTTTTGAACATTCAAGCGTCGTCAACTGCGTCTGAAAGCGCTTTTTCTCGCAGTGTATATCAAATAGGAGACCACAGACACTCATTAGCGGAGATGACTTGAAAATTGCAGATTATTCAAAGATTGGATACGAGCGGAGCGGAGAAGGTGCAATCAACCTGAGATCAACGAAGAAGATGATGAAAACTACAACGAAATCTTAACCGAAGGTAATGGAAGCGGCGTGGATCAATTTGACCAACAAATACCAATTTCAACCAAGAACCACATGAAATCATCAAGCAATTAGAACGAGGTTTTTGAGAATGTAATTTTTTAATTGTAATTTTATTATGTAATTTGCAACTTTTGGATAACACCACAAAGTTGCAATTTAGATTTTAGACAATTGTATTTGTATTACAAAAATCATATGTCTATTAAATAATATAAGAGGCACAAAAACAAGATTGGGATGTTTTTATTACAAAGATCTTGTTTTGTTTATTGAGTTTTTATACATATGTTATTTAAAAAAAAGGAAAACCCGTCGTATCCCGCCCCTTGCGACCAGGCCAATACCGATGGGATCGGGATCGGATCGACTTGCTCCAGCCCCGCCAGACTGACCCCACCAGAGCCCGCCGACCCACCCTTCTCCCGTCTCCGCCGACTCCCGACCCCGCTGCATCTGCCCGCTGCATTCGAGCCCGGCCCACTGGCCACTCTTAGCTTTAACTCAAATCACATGTTTGTATTAATAAATTTATTTAACATATACAAATAATTTATTCAAAATCTAAAAAGTTAAAAAAAATTAATTTAAAATTCATAAACTAAAAATCTTGCCAACGCCACTATTCTTTGTGATATTTGGTTCCTTCATTACAAGATGACCCAATCCCCACAAGTCCCAGCTGTATATAGATAAGAGAAAGGAGGGAAAGGAGGGGAGAGAGCTTTCAATTACCTAAAACAATAAAGGAATTAGATGGGCTTTAATTATTGGTGGAGAAGAGAATGAATCTGTTACTTCCTCATCCCAATTTATACGATGTAATTTGACTTGATATAAAGTTGAAGAAGTAAAGAAAGACTTTTGAATCTTGTGCTCTAAAATAAGCTAAATATATTTATATGATTATAGATCATCTCGTTAAGCGTAAAAAATAAAATTTAAAATTAAATTGTTATTAAATAAAAAAATATTTCATTCTTTTTGAAATTGACTAAAAAAATATTTCATATACCTTGGGACAGAGAGAGTATTAATTATTATCATTGTAGCAAATTCCAACAATGATGGTGGGTGGAAGTTGGGCAAGGCAATCAATTCAGCTACCTGTTTGCTACTATTGTAAATATTCGTAATGCTCTAGAGTTTAATGATAATACCGTTTCTCTTTTCTTTTCTTGATTCATCATTTTTGATTCCTTCATAACATCTTACATTAGTTTTCTTTTGTTTCAATATTATATACACCACTAATGTTATCCCAAGTGCACAAAGGCTTTATGTTTCACGTAGGAATGTTGACAATTTGGTTAAAAACCGATTCAAATCGATTAAATAAATCAAAAGTTTTGTGAGTTTGATTTGTTTTGATTTTATTAAAAATAAATCAAAGAAAAAAGAATCAAATCGATAAATTGTGTAAATAATTTTTAGGGAAAAGGGTCAAAACTACTCATCTACTTTAGTTTATTAGTTAACTTTACCCTCCGTTAGCAAAAGTTGTCAAATATACCCTCCCGTTACAAGTTGGGGCCAAATATACGCCTACTGTTAGCAAAGTATTCGAAAATACTCTTTTTAAAAATATATAATTGGATTTTTTAATTAAGAAATCTGTAAAGTAAAATAAATAAAGTGTCCTATTTTCTTTTTTAAAACTAGATTAATTTTAAAAAGAAATGTGAAAAACTGATTTTAAAAAAAATATTTTCCAAAATTTTAATTAAAAATCCGATTTTCCAGAAAATCATTTTAAAAATGAGTTTTATAAAATCAAGAAATTTCATATTTTTAATAAAAGTCATATTTTTCAGATTTGTTTTAAGTCTGCTACATGTCATTTTTACACATTAATATGCTACATGTCATTTTTACACATTAATATGCTACATGTCACCCAAATTATACACATATTATATAGGAAAATACACACTAATACGCCTCATTTATAACATATTATATAGCTATTTAACTTATTTTATATAGCATTTAATTTATTATGTGGTGCCTACGTGACAATTATTTTTTAAATAATCTGGAAAATTGATTTTTCTTAATTAAAATAAATCTGAAAAAATGACTTTTATTAAAAATTTGAAATGTTCTTGAGTTTTATAAAACTCATTTTAAAAAAAAAAGATATTCTGGAAAATTAGATTTTTTTATTAAAAATCTAGAATTTCTTTTTTAAAATCAATTTTCCATATTTCTTTTTAAAATTAATCCAGATTTTAAAAAAAACTATTTTTAGGACACTTTATTTATTTATTTTAAATACTTTACAGATTTTTTAATTAAATTTTTTAATTTTCCAGAATATTATTTTTAAAAAGTATATTTTTGAATATTTTGCTAACGTTAGGGGTATATTTGGCCCAACTTGTAACGTGAGTGGTATATTTGACTACTTTAGCTAACGGAGGATACAATTGACTAATAAACTTGGGTAGAGGGGTATATTTGACCATTTTCCCTAATTTTTATAATTATATATATATATATATATATATGCATACACTAAATTTTATAAATAATTTAAATACTTTTTCATCAAATTTTTTTATCTCTAATAAGATAATGAACTTTACACCTTAAGCTCATTTCTAAAAAGAAATTCATGAATCCGAACTCATTTATTCAAAGAAATAATTAGAAATTGTACTTCTTATTCACTTGATTACAGCTTATAGATCTTACAACATTTTCACATTTTCTCCACAATCCAAAAAAATTATAGTTCCCACAATAAAAGAGTAATAATGGATTATAAGTTAGAAAATAATGGAAAAGTCTTTCCTAATCCTAGAAAAAAATTAAAGAGAAAAATGACATTAGATTTCTTAAAAACTGAACTAAACCAAATCGACAATAACCAAATCCGATGGATATGTATTATATTTGGTATGGTTTGATTTTAATAATTAAAAACTAATTAAATTAATTTTGTTTTAATTTTAACCAAAAATGAACCAAAGCCGACCCATGAACACCCCTAGACTTTCATCTATATAGCAGGGGCGGATTTAGTGGGGGCCAGGATGTTCACCCGAACACCCTCGATAAAAAATTACAGTGTATATATAGGATAGATTTTATGTGTTTATGTACATATATTAACTTTTAAACATTCTAAACAAATGCAAAAGGCCAGCTCAAGTAATCCAGGGTATTGAAAATTGTCTCTAGCATCCTAGGTTCGATTCTAAGGATAACATTATTTTTTATATTTAGCTTTTGTTGTTGTTTTCAAATTTCCTTAATAAAAATGTTGGATTGGTCACTAATACAGAGTACCTATTTAGTTATAAGTTGTGAGTGTCAAGCTTTTCCCTTGAAGAAACCAAAATTGTAGAAGGTCTCTATTTTATGTTGGACTTAAACTGTCATAGATAAAAGTTGGAATCTAATTCCACCCATCCGCACCCCTTATTCCTAAAGAAATTGGAATCTATTTCCACCCCTCCCCAGGGGAGGAGTTGCATGGTCTCAAGGGAGATTTTTTGTCCTCCGAAAATTGTATTGTACAAATGGAGCAAAATCTATATATCTATCTATATCTATTTATATCTATCTATTATTTAGTAATAATTTTTTAAAAAATTGTATTTATAAATGACAATAAATAAATATTTGATCACCTAATTTTTAATAATGGAGTCGTAACATTGTGCTGGGAGATCTGGAGCATTCTGGTAGGCACGAGGATTTTGGGTATTGTAGAAGCATTAAGGTTGAGGAGGTTACAAATGTTATTCGCAGGATGGACCGGGACTGTTGAGATGCCAGTTAAATTTTGGAAGACCGCAGGTAGGGCTGGTTTGTAATGGATGACTTAGTTGTTTAACGTCATTTTTTAAGATGGAAAAAATGCCCGAAGAATGGAAGTGGAGTACAATGATTCCCTTGTACAAAAACAAAGGTGATATCCAGAGTTGCAACAACTATAAGGGTATCAAGCTGCTGAGTCACTCTATGAAAGATTGGAAATGAGTCGTGGGGACGAGGGTAAGGACATGCGTGTCTATTTCCGAGAACCAGATTTGATTCATGTTGGGGCATTCGACTACCGAAGTCATTCATCTTATTAAGAGGTTGGTGGAGCCATATAGAAAGAGGAAGAAAGACTTACATATGGTTTTTATCGACCTCGAGAAGGCATACAACAAAGTCCTTAGGGAGGTCTATAGGAGATGTTTGGAGGTTAGAGGCGTACCTGTGGCGTACATTAGGGCGATCAAGGATATGTATAATGGAGCCAAGACTAGAGTATGGACAGTGGGAGGAGACTCAGAGCACTTCCCAGTGATGATGGGGTTGCATCAGGGATCAACTCTTAGCCCATTCCTATTCTCCTTGGTGATGGACGAACTGACGCGACAAATCTAAGTGGAGGTATCATGGTGTATGTTATTCGCAGATGACATAGTCCTGAATGATGAGACTAGCAGTGGAGTGAACGCCAAGCTGAAGGTTTGGATATAGACTCTAGAGGCTAAAGAGTTCAGGTTGAGTAGGACCAAGAAAGAATATATGGAGTGCAAGTTCAGCAATGAGAGCGACCCTGAGACAGGCGTGGAGGTAAGGCTTGGTACTCAGGTCATTCCAAAGAAAGGACTTCATGTACCTAGGGTCTATTATTCAAGGGAATGGAGAGATTGATGACGATGTCACACACTGTATTGGGACAGGGTGGATGAAATGGAGGCTCACATCTGGAGTCTTGTGCGATAAAAAGGTTCCACCAAAACTAAAAGGCAAGTTCTATAGGGTGGTAGTTATACTGACTATATTGTATGGGCGGAGTGTTAGCCAGTCAAGACTTTGCACATACAAAATATGATAGTTGCAGAGATGAGGATGCTAAGATAGATCTGTGGACATACAAAGAGAGATAGGATTAGAAATGATGATATCTGGGAGAAAGTGGGAGTGTCCTCAGTGGATGATAATATGCGGGAAAAGAGGTTGAGATGGTTCAGATATGTGCAGAGAAGAGACATAGATGCCCCAATGCGGAGGTGTAAGAGGTTGGCTATGGACGGGTTCAAGAGGGTATATGTAGGTCGAAAAAGTATTGGGGAGATGTGATTAAACGGGATATGACGCAGCTGCAACTTACTGAGGACATGACCTTAGATAAGGGGGTTATGGAGGACACAGATTAGGGTAGAAAGTAGTAGGTACTCGAGCGTAGTCCTACTTATGCTTATAATTTGATAGTTATATTGTTACTACTGTAGGCCCGATTAGCCTATCACACTATTGCTTTTTAAGACATTATAGTTTGATTTCTGCTGCTATGTGTTCTTTAGTGTATTTTGTTTATATTATTTAGGTGTGTTAGCTACTGCTCCCTTTTGTTCGAATGCACTTTATACTGTTTTAATTCCTTATCTAAGTTTGACTGTTTCTCTTGCTTTACTCTTGCTTTACTCTTGCTTTACCCTTGCTTTGTTTTGATTGCATTGCTTGTGATTATGCTTTTCCTTAAGCCGAGGGTCCCAGAAACAGCTGCTCTACCTACCAAGGTGGAGGTAAGGTCTGTGTACACTCTACCCTTCCCAGACCCCACAGTGTGGGATCTCATTGGTATGTTGTTGTTGTTTGTTGTTGTATTAAATAAATAAAATTCTATACTATATAAATACAATTCTATACTATAGTATTATTTTGTAACTCATAAATTAAATAGATATAATTACAAATAATATTATCTAATATTTTTTGCTATGATTGAGTTTGACTGAGAATACGTACAACTGTACGTTTATAGACACTAGTATATTATTGTAAAAGCATGAATACAAATGTTGGTTGACCAAAATATCCTTTAAATATTGAACGAATTTTATATTCTCCAACAATTAAATTATATCCTCAATTGGACATTGGTTAGAATTGTATTATTAAAAAGTTTTTCCAAATATAAAAATTTGTATAGAATTCTAATACCTATTAAAAACCTTTTCCGAATATGAAATTTATGTAGAATCCTAATATCAATCGTGTCCTGCTCATCGTTGAAATTGTAAACCATTTAACAGGGTGTTAACACTCAAAAGTGTTTAGACGAATCATGTGACAGCCGAATATGGAAAATGATTCTAAATCGGTAACTGAGCGGAATCATAGTTGAATCCGTTAGTCCCTACCCTCGGCTAGAAAAGCATCATCGACTATTACAATAGTCTGGCCGAGTAGTAATTCCGAGGAATGGCTGAGACCCACACATACTCGGACGCCTCAAAGACCAAGTCAAAGAACCTTCTAGAAAAGGTAGCAACCAGTAACAGCCTGAAGGGAGTGTCGTCGATCGTGCTAGAGGTCTAGGCAAAATAATTAGCACCACCTCCTCATAGTTGGCTAGGGGATTTCATGGGTAGTTCAGTGGCTAACATAGGGGGTCACGTTTATTTTTCTTGTACTATAAATGTAAAATCACTTGTACAGAATAACACAACACAATCAATCAAAAAACTAATTTTTACATATCTTCATTCTATCTTTATCGCCTTTATTGTACTCTAGTTGTATTTATGTTTCTTACCACTTAGTTTAATCAATCACCATCCTAACGCTTTCTGGAGTAGTTGGGGAACCCATTGCTGGAAGTTAGAGTTCCGCTTCCGGCCCAAATCGCTTAGTTAAGAAATTAAATTGTCATCCGATTTCATCAGCCGATAAAATGCAAACACTTTGGAGGGAAACAAATTTAGCACGCCCAGTGGGACCATAGATGATCTCATATAGAAGTTTGATTCTCCAGGTCAGGATCACACTTGGCGTATGCGCCTAAGGTCTGGTAAGAAAATGAACCAAAAGTCCAGTCCGCATCCTAAACAGAATCCTCCCAGAAGGAACAATGAACCACCATCTTCTTTGGGTATGCCTACATTGGTTGATACCTCTTCACTTCCTCCATCAACCCAAGTTGTGGGTAAACCTAGTCAATCTGAGGGTCCAACTGTTATGACCACGTCATTCATTAGACAACAGATTGACTTGGGCATCCACGACATTATGTACCAAATTTCTAAACAATTAGCTGACATTGTCAAGCTAATGGTGCACAATGAGGTTCAGTAGGCAAGAGAACTGGAAGCTAATCGACTGCATCCAGGAGAAGGTTCGGCTAGTTCTGTCATCCATCTGATGAATGGCGTTGTGCAACATGCAACTGTGACTTCAGGTGTTGTTCCTCCGCCGAATGTGTATCAGTCAGTACCTACTCATGTACAACCGATAGCACACCTAGGAGCACAAGCCCAGTCACTTGGTAACCAGTCTACTGTATGGTTGCCACCAAACACTGGGGGCAAGTTGTGTCACTCGACCAAGCGAATATGCAGTATGGACAGATCAATACGGCTTGGAGACCAGTTCAGACGTCTGAACACCTTGGTTTTTCCGCCCGCTATGTCGTACACTTATGCAAACGGCTCTACGGTACATGCGACCAATGTTGGCCAGCCGAACTGGCAGCCGATGGCCCTTGGCTATGACCCTGCTAGGCTATCTAGTAATGCTGTCTATAGAGGGATACTATTCCAGCGGTCAGATCCGGTACCCAATCTATACCATCCAAAAAGCACAAACTTTCTAAGAACGGTTGATGTCCGAGGAGAGCAGACATGGAACACTGTTCCACCTTATCCTCAGGTTCCGTCGGCTGTTCCATGAGCTCAGGATGAAGGCTTTGGTGGCTATGCCTAACAGTAGCAATGGGGATATACCCCACATGTTGGTAATGGCCAGCATATTACCTACAATTTCAAAATTCAATTCGACAAGGTGCAGAATGGAGGCCTCCAGTTTAGAACGCCTACCAGCCGGTTCCAGTTGAGAATCAACAGGGGAAACCACAGCTGATGAACCCTGAAACCATTGTGAATACCATGAGGAGGTACTTTGGCATCCAACTGAAACCCTTGGTCAGGCCTATTTACAAGAAGCCCTACCCCGATTGGGTAGCACCACTGCCAAGAGGCTTCAAAACGCCTGATTTAGCCACCTTCTCTGGTGATGACGGCAAATCTACCATTGAGCACATTGGCAGATTTACCGCCCAATGTAGCGAAGTTGGCCAGAACGAGTACCACAAGCTGCAGTTATTCCCCATTTCTCTAACTGGAATGACATTTGCCTAGTACTCATCATTGTCCCCCGACTCCATGCAAAGTTGAACTGATATAGAGAGTTGCTTCCATGATAGATTTTATTAGCCCCAACTTCAAGTCACTATGACAGATTTGATGAATCTCAAGCAATAGATCGATGAGTCGGCTACCAATTATATCGAGAGATTCAGACGGAAGGTTGGAAAATACACTGTACACTTTCTTGAATCAGAATGCGCCCACATGATAATTAACAATATACATCCATCCACAGTTAAAGGAGAAATTAGTTGGACAATCTTGCTCTGACTTAAGCCAGTTAGCCGAGAAGGCTAGCCAAATAGAGCAGTTTATTCGAGAGAAGGAGAAAAGAATAACTAACCGAAACAGAGGCTCCTATTTGGTATCCATTATTAAGGCAGATGAGTTTGACTCAGAGTCAGCCGATTGCATGGCAGACACAATGGTAGCCGAGATCGTCAAAGGTAAGGTTTACTCTTGCCCAGCCCTGAAAGCTACTAAGGGCAAGGAGACGAGTTCGACTGATGAGAGGGTCCGTTACTCATTTGACATTACGAAGGCAGATCAGATCTTTGATCATCTGCTTAAAGATAAACAGATTCGGCTGCTTGATGGCCATAAGATTTCGTCTGTCGAAGAACTCAACTATAAGAAGTATTGTAAGTGTCACAATTCATATAGCCACGCTACTTATAATTGTGTGATCTTCAGAAAGGCGATTTAAAAGAGCATCAAGGAGGGCAGGTTCAAGCTAGCTGATAAAATCATAGCTGAAATATCTGTTGATACTGACCCCTTCCCCGCAGTGCCGATATCTATGGTATCCTTTTCCATGCTAGATCAATCAAAGAACGTTAAGGGGAAACAACCGATGAAAACCATATGGGTCTCAAAGAAGCCCACTGGTAAGGAGGGGGTCACCAGGACCTCTGTGTTTGATCATCTAGGAAGCTCACGTGACATCTATGAAGACTTGGGCAGGCAGCTAGCTAGAAGCAGTTTTCGTGGTCGCCCTTATAAACCAGAGCATATGGCTCGGGAACTTCACAGACAGTACCCGGTATTAAAAAAGGATCGAGATGACCTTAAGAGCAGGCTTAGGGGGAAAGCATGGCCCCAGTCGAGGAGAAGCCGAGCGCGCTCCAGATAGGCGAAGAACCACTACCTATGACTAAACATAGGGTAGTTGAGTTCAATGTGAAGGCATTTCTTCCCTACGTATCACAGTAAGGGATGAAGGTCAGCTGAGATCCCGGAGGATGATCAAGCCAACCGCCAATATAGAGGAAGGAAAGTGGTTCGTGAATAAGGCTTCTGAAAAGAAAGAGGCACTACCAGGTATCATGTACAGGACGCAGAAAAGAAGGATGCAGCATACCAAAGCCTTGCGCAAGATGAAACTAACATTGAACATGATATCCAGTGCTGAGGCAGCTGATAGACAGGAAATTCCTAAGTCTACCGTGGCTGAAGCTATAGAGCAGGCATTCCGCTCAGCCTCTTCAGAGACAGAGCCGCATGAAGGAGAAGCTTTGGACCAGCCAGAGCTGAGTATACAGCCGGGTGATGGCCCAACAAAGGGACTTCAGCAGGAGACTACATTCTTGAAGAAATCTCTAGCCGAAATGGTTCCACAAACCGTGCAAAGAATCCAAACATTGGAACCTCAGCTGGCTCCTATATGTCTCAAAGAGATGGAAGGTATTAAATTCTCGTCAATCGAATTTGATGAGGTGGGAGATTCCATCCTTGATCAATTTAAGTAGGATTCGGTCGATGAGATCTGGGCAGCTATTGAAATGGTCAGCCTGATTCCATGTGAGTTCTGGGTCGATCGTTCTCAATTGGACAGCTTAGAAAGCGATGTATGTGTGGAAGACACCGAATGGGGACATTAGTTGATTCCACGGCTAGGGACGCTTTGAGCACTGTATTTGGTGCACCTACAGAGGAGATGGTTAAACACCTCAAGCCCTTCTATGTTAAGGCTTACATTAACGACAAAGCTTTTAGCCGAGTGTTTGTCCACAATGGGACTGTGCTGAACGTGATGCTGCTGCTTACTTTGAAAGCCTCAACAAAACCAGGGAGGATATTATCCCAACTAATAGGAGGATGGATAGATTTATGGGAGAAGCCTCTGAAGCTTTGGTGATCTTAGTAGCAGAAATCATCGTAGGTCCTAAGACGATCAGATCTGCCTTCTTTATGATAGAAAGCCGTCCTACGCCATCCTGTTGAGTAAAGATTGGATTCACACCAGTCAATGCCTTCCTTCCACCATGCATCAAATGCTTATTTTCTGAGAAGGAAATAAGATAGAAATCGTCTCAGCCGACGATAACCCATTTTAAGTATGGGTGAAAAACTTGGAGGTTGTCTTATATTCACCATATGTGGCTCCCATATCTGTTGCGAAGCAGTATGAATAAATATCTTGGGAATACTGCAATCTTACTTCAGAAGGTTTTGAAATAAATAATTAGTCGAACCACGGCTTACCTTGAAAGAGTTAAATGATTAAAGAGACCCAAATCATACATGACCTGTGGCATCGGCTGACTACTTTAAATTCTGAAGCAAGGATAGCCGAAGTATCACAGGTAGAGGACTACAATAGAGAACTAACATAACTCACAGTTTGGATAGCTATTCCTGCAAGTCATTTCTTCGGCTGACATTTTATTGCATTTCTGCATTCACCTCGTTGAAAGAAGTCTGAATGCGGTTCTTCTCTTGCGAAAGAGACCCTAAGTTTTGAAGAGCATCGACAGCCTCATCATATATATATTTTGCCATTCTATGTAAAGCATATAAATCATTCAGAGCCAAAGCCATGTCATTGTAAGTGGTGGCTAGAACCGGGGAATCCGTTGTTTCTATTGACAATCGGAGAAAAGAGGCCCTCAAAGCATGGAATTCTTCTTTGTTGGTTGGAATTCTCCTGGCGAGAAACTCCTCAAATCGGTCTAGATGGATGCCAATAGGCAAAGCTGGTGGAGATGCAATGTCGATTGAGCCAAAGTAACGCAAAAGCACATCTTCTGGGATAATTTCGGCTGGTACCACTAAGTCGTCAGTTGGATGGGCTTCATCCGAAGGATTATCTCCAGCAGTCTCCTCTACAAAAAGGACATGTTTAGTATAGATGCAAGAGCTCAGAGGCAGTGAAAGATCAATCATAAGAGAAAGGGTATACCATTACGACTGCCCCAACATAGGAACCCTCGGCTGCCTTAGCAGAAGAAACTGTATCTTTTTGGGCAGCCAATGATGGGCCCTGTGAATGCACAAGAGCATGAGCCAGGGAAGACGATTCGTCAATATGAAGGGGAGCATCAGGCGCTTTATACAGCCATCTACGCCTTATCAGGTATGGTCCCTGGAGAGCAAACAAAAAACATAAATATTAGTAGCTGATGCGAAGATGTTTTAGCCAGCCGAGTAGTAAACCTCAATTTCTTCCTCTTCCTCAGCATAAACAGGAACACTGGGTCTATGGAGTCCTTCCTCACTATAATCTCAAATGACAACCCACCCATCCACTTCATCGGCGTTGCTTGGGCGCTGGTTTCCTGGGTGATGGAGACTCGGTATCAAAATTGGTCTCCAAAACAACAAAAACTGGAGATGGGGTTGCTGAAAGATACATAAGAGATGTTAGCCGAAAATTTACAAGAACAATCTGGCCGACATATATGTAGAATACAATTTACCTTTTCTCTTCATCTGCCACAACCGGGCGGAAGACCTTGAGCCAACAGGCCTAGCCGATTTAGAGGAAACAGCTTTTATAGTGGCTTCTTTTGGCCACGGTTTAGAGGCTTCCGGGTTCTTCTTTTTTCTCGACAGAATCAGCCGATCACAATAGAAATCTAAAGGAGATTGAAAAAACTTCTCCTTAGCCGTATCCCACCAATCATAAAAAATGATGGTAGTATTCGCTCTCAGGAAAACTACTGCCAGTCAAATAGGATGAGCCTGTCAAGATTATGATCGGCTAACTTCTTGGTTTATTCTGCATCCAGAATGCAGTGTTGGGTTGAACAGAAAATACTACGGTGGGCCACATCACGTGCTGAGTAAGGCCGAATTGCCTTGCTACAAAGTTTGGTCGATATGGCTCTGCGATCAATTTATTATTCTTAGAAGTGGGCTTCAAACAACCCGACAAGTCCCTGGCCGTGAGAATCCGCCCCCATATGAGAACCATAGTCCTCCGTTGGGAGAAAGTAAGGTCCTCATCAGCTACTCGACGGACCCAGTCAGGGGTGGCCCATCTCTCTAGGATCGGTTGCCAATATGTATAATGGTCTCTAGACAGACCATGCAGGGTGGAGACTGCATCAAAAGCATCCTGGGGCACAAGGGGTGTTCTCCGAAGAGTATTGGCTAATATTTGCGGGTTTAACGGAAAATGGCGGTCATCAAATATATCGGGGATAAACTCAGAAAAATAGAGGGTGATCCACAACTGAAGAAACCACGGGGGACCGGCTAAGGTATCCAGGTTTTTGGAATTCCTTAACCTCTTCTGAGCATCACCTAGAGCCATGTAAAGATAGGTCAAGAAGAGAGATGCTCAGATTACATCCCTCTCCGAAATGGCTAACGCCGCATAAATTTTCAGCTCTTTCACAACCACACAAGAGCCTGTATAGACAAAGTATCGGCTAAACCAAAAAAGCAGAAAAGCATGATGCTCGGCATCATCGACTGGAAGAGGTGATATTCGGCGGTTGTTGGTTATAAACTGGTCGTAGCTTGAAGAAGTCTTTGAGACTTTGATGCCTAAATCGGCAATATCTATATCGCTTAGGACAGGTGCCTCGGCTCCTAGAATCGAAAGGCAAGTATCACCGTCACATCAAACAGTGTGGGTGTTATCATTCCCAAAGGAAAACAAAGGCATTGGCAGCGGTCAACCAGTAACCAAGAAAGGCATATATAAGACCGATGTTGCAGGGGAGTCAAATTCCAACAGCGCAATAGCATCGTAGATACCCATGCGCCTCCATTCGACTTATTTGGCCGACTTCACTCGGTTCAACCAAATAGAATAGTTGGCAATCTTGGTCGGTCAGGTGCGCAGACTAGCCAAACAATGGTCATCGGTGAACCAGTCACAAGTAATCGGAAGGTCGTAGTTCGCCGAGCATAAATGCTAAGAAAGAAGGAGGTCACCTTATTCAGATGTACCAAAAGATGCGAGAACCAGTTGCTCATCTATAAAGGCAAAAGTGAGGATTAGGTCATCAGCAGCCAAACCGGTGCTATCCGATCCCAGATATAGAGAAGAAGATAAAGACATGGTTTTTCTCTTTCTGATGAAGAAATAGGGTTTTCTGAAGAAGGCAGGAAATTTAGGAATGACTGAGAAGATTGAATGAGAAACCCTTTTGGTGGGGGGATGTCTCTTCTAAATATTTCCTTTTTCTTGGAGATATGATTGACACTGTTGGGAGTCCTGTCATCCAAAATGGGCAGCTAAAAATTCATCAGAAACTAATTGTAGAAGCCGAAACGTTTCTGTGGAAGGAAAAACAACTTTTTTAATGACCATCATTGCATGCATTTAAGGCAAAAGTGTTTGAAACGACACCTACGGCTGTCACACGAAACGACTGCCATTTTGGGATACATCAACTCAATAGCTGCACTCGAGTTAATGTACGGGGCAATTGTTATCACTCAAAAGTGTTTAGCCGAATTAAGTGACAGCCGAATATGGAGGATTCTAAATCGGTAACTGAGCGGAATCATAGCTGAATCCGTTAGTCCCTACCCTTGGCTAGAAAAGCATCATCGGCTATTAAAATAGTTTGGCCGAGTAATAATTCAGAGGAAAGGCTAAGACCCACACATACTCGGATGCTTCAAAGACCAATTCAAAGGACCTTCTAGAAAAGGTAGCAACCAGCAACAACTTGAAGGGAGTGTCGTCGATCGTGCTAGAGGTCCAGGCGAAAAAATCGGCACCACCTCCTCATAGTTGGCTAGTGGATTTCGTGGGTAGTTCGATGGCTAACATAGGGGTTAATATTTATTTTTCTTGTACTATAAATGTAAAATCACTTGTACAGAATAACACAACACAATCAATCAAAAAACTAATTTTTACATATATTCATTTTATCTTTATCACCTTTATTGCATTCTAGCTATATTTATGTTTCTTACCACTTAGTTTACTCAATCACCATCCTAACGCTTTCTGGAGTAGTTGGGAAACACATTGCTGGAAGTTAGAGTTCCGCTTCTGGCCCAAATCACTTAGTTAAGGAATTAATTTATCATCCGATTTCGTCAGCCGATAAAACGGCAAATACTGCGGAGGGAAACACATGGATAATTAAGAACACTTGGCCTTTTACCATTATATATACAACAGGTTACGGGGATCGGACAATTAGGAGCCGTTTGGACATGATTTGAAATCATAATGATTTGAAGTTGAAGTTTTGTTTGGACATGCAATTTGGATTTCTTAAGTTGTATTTTTTCTTATAGACATAAAAAATCCACAAGTTGTGAAAACCATCAAAACTTTTCTAATTCTTATACAATCTTACCAAATGAGCAAGTCATAGTTCATAACAAAATTAATACACTACTAGAATGCGTTTCTAAAAAATACAACATCAATTGATCAAACTTTACTTCAATAAAATGGAAAATTGAACATGAGTTGTAGTGTAACTACTCTTTAACACATTTCTCATACATGGTTGGTAAGAATAAATTTGTTATAAATATACTACTAACTTGTAGATCTTTTAATATTTGATATAAATGGTTGGTAAATATGATTGACAAATATATCTACCAACTTATGGATCTATTTTTACAAAATATAAACTTATGGGTCACCTTTTACATTTAAAATTTCTGAAATCCCAAATCATACCTTATTGGATGATTTGGAATTTCATCTCATTAAATAAAATCACATGTCCAAACGCTAATTTCCTTAAAAACTTCATAGTTGTTTTATGTACCTATTATCATGTTTACATTGTAGTGGACTGTGAGCATGTCCAAAATGATGCAACTGGAAGGAGTAATGTTATGCAGATGTAGGGAATACATTGAGCAGTAGCACTGGTATATGTTAGTTAAGTTGGTTAAGATTGGCTTAAGTAAATAAGTTAATAGCCTTACAGAACAGCCCTCATAGTTTCTATTATTACTTTCCTATTTTGCAATTTAGTCCCTAAGTTCATTTTGTAATGTTGCACTCTAGTCCCTTCCAATTCTGTTAGGAATCAAAGACATGTGTACGATATAGTACTGGTATCAATAGTGGGAGCACTAGATATAACTGACATTGTATTCTTCTTCTCTCTCAATGAATACAATTCCTTTTGGATATTTCTAGTATAGATTTTCCTTTGTTGCTTTTCTCTTTTAATTCTCTGCAAACAACAGTCTGCATCATTTGGTATCAGAGCGAGCATTCTCACACTGTGGAAATATGAAATCGGAGCTAAGAAAGATGATGGAAATGATGGAGAAAATCTCGTCGGAAGTGGCAAACATTTCGGCGAGGCAGGATAAAATGGAGGACAATCGAGATAAGATCATTAATGAGTTGAAAAAATCAATTGAATCCAGTCGAAATCAGCTGGATAGGGGGACAACCGACATGAAAATTACTCACCCACCACATGCCCTTTTGGATTTTTGGATCCAAATGTCATTGGAGTAGGGAGCCAAACCCCAAACCCAGGTGTAACAATGGGGTTAAACATGCAACAACCAACGATGGGGAAATAAAGCTTTAGGAGGTTCACTGGGATCTACAAATACGACGGCGATCAGAATGCTTTCACGATTGAGTAAGCTAGAGTTTCCTAGTTTTGATGATAAGGAACTCAGAGCTTGGCTTTATAAAATCGAATATTTTTTCGCCCTTAATGAGGTTCCATTCTCACAAAGGATTAAAATAAAACCGATTTACTTTGATGGTGTTGCTATTGAGTGGCATCAAACATATATACGCAGTCGATATCATTTACCTTACCCAAGCTGGGATGAGTATTTGTATGCATTATTCGACATATTTGGGGCAGTATTTGATGAACCCATATCTGAAATTAAGTTATTAAATCAAATAGGAAGTGTACAAGAGTATAAGGATAAGTTTGATAGATGTATGACTCGTTTATCTATTACGACTGTTTATGCTATCAGTTTTTTTATTGCTAGGCTGAAACTTAAATATAGAGATAATGTCAAATCTCATAGACCAACCTCCTTACCACTAGCCTATTACCTATCCAGACTCCAAGAATCTTCATACAATGCTCAGCACAAAAACTAGAGAACCAACTTAAACACCTCATTCTCTTCTTCAGCACCAAAAAACACCTCCATGGTACCATACTCACACACCAAACAACCACTAAACAAATCTCCACAGTTCAATAATCAATGGAACATGAATGTCAATCCTGGTACCAGAACTATGGGAAGAAGGCTAATCATTGAGGAGATGAATAAAAAGAGACTCAAGGGTCTATGTATTTTTCCCTGGTAATAAGTGCAAAAACAACAGACAATTGTATTTATTATAAATGAAAGGAGTTCAAGAGAATGAAGATAATGGAGATCAACAGATCTGTGTGTTATAAACTGAAGATGTTGGAGAAGGTATCTCTGGTGATCAAGAAGGGGAGATTGTGGAAGTAGGTGAAAACGAAGAGGTGACTATATCTTTGAATGGTGTGACTGGATTCCAAACATTGAGGGTCACTGGATACACTGATAAGGGCCATGTGAGTGTGCTCATTGACACTGGAAGCACTCATAATTTTATAGACACTGCTGTAGCCCAAAGATTTGGGTGTGTGACACATGAAGTGTCATCATAAGCTATGAGTGTGGCTGATGGAAGCACTTTTCAAACAACTCCTATTTGCAAAAACCTTAAGTGCTTACTGCAAGGGACTGTATTCCAAGCTGATTTTATTCTTCTTAAACTGGATACTTGTGACATGGTACTCAGTGTGCAATAGTTGTTGACATTATGAGACATCTTGATAAATTTCAAAAACCTCACCATGGAGTTCAATTACAATGGAAAGAAACACTTGCTACAATGTGTAATTCCTAAGCTTAAGACTGTGGATGCTAAGTCTTTGGATAAGATGGTAAAGAGAGGAGCTCAACTATTCATGATCAGGGTCTTCGATCCTGAGATCCCCGAGGAAAATCATTTTCTGAACAATATAGAAGATCCAGTTGACTTGACAAACCTCCTCCAAGAGTATGAGGTATTATTTTCTGAACTTCAAGAATTACCACTACTTGATCACAAAAGTCCTTTGACTAACAATAGCAACCTTGTCAACTTAAGCCCTTATAGATACTTCTCAACTAAGAAGGATATTATTGATGACTTAATCCAAGAGATATTGGAACAGGGCATTGTACAACCTAGTTCTAGCCCCTATGTTTCTCTAGTAGTATTGGTGGGAAATAAAGATGGGTCATGGAGGTTGTGTATTGATTATAGAGCCCTGAATAAATTGACTATCAAAGACAATTTTCCCATCCCTATTATAGAAGAGTTGTTGGAGGAGTTGAGTGGTTCAAAAGTGTACTCTAAGTTGGACTTGAGGTCTGGATACCATCAAATAAGAATGTCCCCTAAGGATGTGGAAAAGTTGCATTTAAAACTCATGCAGGCCACTATGAGTACCTAGTGATGCCTTTTGGCCTCACTAATGCCCCTTCCAGTTTTCAGAGCATTATGAATCATTTTTTTCAACAACACTTAAGAAAGTTCATCCTTGTCTTTTTTATGATATACTAGTCTTTAAAGAACACATTGTTCATTTGAAGACAACTTTTGGGCTATTGAAACAACATCACTTGTTCATTAGGCAGTCCAAGTGTTCTTTTGCTTGTGATAAGAATAAGTACTTGGCGAATTTTATCTCTGCTGAGGGAGTAGCCACAGACCCACAAACGATCTCAGCTGTCCAAAATTGGCCTATACCAACTACTCTTAGACAGTTTAAGAGTTTTTTTTGGGCCTTGTTGGGTACTATAGAAGGTTCATTAAGAAGTATGGACCCATAAGCAAGCCTCAACTGATTTGTTGAAGAAAGAGGGGTACATATGGAGTGATAAGGCCACAATATCTTTCCAAGAATAGAAGAAGGCATTAACTAGTGCACTAGTCCTGGCCTTACGTGATAGCAACCTTCAATTTATGGGGGAAATCGATACCTGTGATGTTGGAATTGGTGCAGTGCTTATGCAATTGGGATATCCCATATCTTACATTAGCAAGGGTTTGTCTCAAAAGAACCAGTCCTTATCAGTATATGATAAGGAGCTCTTTGCTTTGGTTCTAGCAATAACTAAATAGTCTTAGTACTTAAGTGGGAGACACTTCTTAGTAAGGACTGATCAAAGAGCTCTGAAATATTTATTGGACCAACAACTGCATACTAGGACTCAGATGAAGTGGATTACCAAGATCATGCAATATGATATTGAGTACAAAAGGGGAAAGGAAAATAAAGTTGTAGATTCATTATCAAGGTTACCAGTTGGTGAATTAGCTATTGTTTATGTTAATCAAGTAGGGGACATACTATTTCAATATATAGTTAAACGTTGGGAACAAGAACCTGCGATGCAGAAGCTTATCAAGTTGGTACATGATTAAGGGGATGAGTATCATCAATATACATTCTTCAATCAACAACTTAGAAGAAATGCCAGGCTGGTGATTGGGAAAGATATGAAATACTCAAAATATGGCACAACCAAGCCAATGGAGGTCATTCAGGGATTAATAGTACTTACATGAAGGTGTATCATTTGTTTTACTGGAAGGGTTTAAAAGAAAACATCACCACATATGTCAAAGAATGTGAGGTGTGTCAAAGGAGTAAGTATGATTCATCATATTAGCCTAGTTTGCTACAGCCTCTTGCAATTCCAAATGATTCATGGTCTAGAATTCGCATGGACTTCATAGAAGGATTGCCTAAGTTAAAAGGGAAATCAGTAATTTGAGTAGTTGTTAATAGACTTACAAAGTATGCTCACTTTGTAGGTGTGTCACATCCTTATTCTGTAGCAGACATTGCCCAGTTGTTCTTGGACAACATCTACAAGTTTCATTGAATGTTAGTCAACATTGTAAGTGATAGAGATCATGTATTTGTAAGCAAGATTTGGCAAGAATTGTTCTCAGCTCATGTTGTCACACTGAGCACTTCAACAGCCTACCATCCTCAGTCATATGGTCAAACTGAAGTGATCAATAAGAGCTTAGAGACATATTTGAGATGCTATTGCAATGACTAGTTATATCTCAAAATTCAACCATATAGACAAGCCTCACTCTCTTCTGTCCACCTTAACAAGCTCACAGCCAAACACTATGGCCATTATCAAGTGTTGCAAAAGATAGGGCATGTATCTTATACACTTTCTTTGCCTTCTCAAGTCACTATACACCTCACATTTCATGTGTCTCTTCTTAGAACCTTGTCATAAACTCCCAGAGACCACAAATCATCCACCTATAATTGACTTAGCAAGTCCTTACTGTCCAAATCCTAAAGCTATAATGGATCATAAAATGATTAAAAAGGAAAACAAGATCATCACTCAAGTATTAGTTCAATGGACACAGTTACTTGTGAAAGTATATTTATGTCCTAGAGACAATTTGTATTAGGACAAATGTACTTTATACACATTCGTATTATTATTAATGGAGATTAATATTTTGGCATTTGCAATTATTGAATTATTATTTGATTGTTTGTAATTATTCATTAATGTGCATCCCTTGAGCTTACGTTGTCACTAATAGAGTGAGTTATTTTATGATAGAGCGTAACTCTTAAAATAGCATCGACTAATGATCATCGAGAATGGGATATCGATGATATGTGATAAGTCGACATGTAGTCTGCATCACATCCTTAGAGGATGTAGTATGTCTCACCTGCTACGAGTAATGGCTACTCGTGATGGACACATGAATACTTTGGAAGTATTGGTATACCCTGCTGATATACTATTTGTTATACTTGTCTAAAGTATGATCAGCGTGTGGGAGGTAGAAGTCCTTAGACTTGAGGTCAATACGCACCTTGTCTACAAAGTAATGTACTTTGATCCTGTCCTAAGCTCAAATACCTTATAGGTTGATATACGACTTGTATTGGGTACATTACCATGTAGATTAAAGGTGGTAGTTGAGCCAAGATTAGGATTCATTCCTCGAATGTATATTCGAGAGAACACTCGGATTCTCAATTTATTGTGACGACACTGGTGTGATTGCACAAGCTAAGGAACCAAGATCAACCAACAGAAACAAGCATGTACCAAGGAAGTACCACATACTCAGGGAGATGATGGAGACTGAAAAGGTTAGATTAGACTATGGTCCCACAGATGATAATCTAGCTTACACATTCACTAAACCATTAAGCTTAGTCAAGATAATGGTCATTTTGAGAATATGGGCGTTAGTACGTTGGAGATTGGCTCTAGGCCAAGTGGGAGATTGAAAGTATATTTATGTCCTAGAGACAATCTGTATTAGGATAAATGTACTTTATACACATTCGTATTATTATTAATGGAGATTAATAATTTGGCATTTTCAATTATTAAATTATTAATTGATTATTTATAATATTCTATAATATGCATCCCTAGAGGTTACGCTGTTATTAATAGTGTGAGATATTAATATTATAATGTAACTCTTAAAATAGCCTCGATTAATGATCATCGAGAATGGGATATCGATGATATGTAATAAGTCGACATGTGGTATGCATCGCATCCTTAGAGGATGTAGTATGTCTCACCTGCTACGAGTAATGGCTACTCGTGATGGACACATGGATACTTTGGAAGTATTGGTATACCCTGCTGATATACTATTTGTTATACTTGTCTAAAGTATGATCAGGGTGTGGGAGATAGAAGTCCTTAGACTTGAGGTCAATACGCACCTTGTCTACAACGTAATGTACTTTGTTCTTGTCATAAGCGTTAATGCCTTATAGGTTGAGATACGGCTTGTATTGGGTACATTACCATGTAGATTAAAGGTGGTAGTTGATCCAATATTAGGATTCATTCCTTGAATGTATATTCGAGAGAACACTCGGATTCTCAGTGATATTAGGTTGACTAAGTCATTGGCCAACGCAATAGACATATTTAGAATATGGTCTAGTTGTCAACTAATATAGATGAGATACAATGATTAAGCCATTTGGATAGACACTTGACAAATCCTAAGCTTGATCGGGTGTGTCGTGAATGAAAAGATTTTATATTACCACATAGAGATTAAGTACTGGATTCATGTAAACGTACTTAACTAATTGAGTTCATCTTGCGGCGCCATCTATGAGTTCCGCGTAGACCTTAATTTGATTAATATCGATATGTGAAGGCATGTAGGGTCACACTATGTCGATTGTCCTTTCGATCTAAGGATGTATTGAGAGAGTATTAAACATTTGATTTAGAATCGAGATATTTAAATAAATAATGATTAATTTTAATTAAGTCAAAATTAGATTTTGGATTTAATTAAGAATGTACAAAAAATAAATCGAGACAATGCAGGAACACGTCAAGTGCCGCGGCGCCCATACCCTAGGGCTGCGGCGCTAATAACCTAATCTGCCTCGATTTTTTGGGTCAGGCCCAAGGTCAAACCCTAATCCGATTTGACCAAATTTTCACCTATAAATACAGGCATTCACTTCATTATTTACACACTGATTTTATATCATTATTCTAAGTCTCAGAGACTCAGAATTAAAACACTCTCTCGAACCTCTGCCGGATTTCCTAGCTTTCCAAAGGAGGAATACATTGAAGTTTGGAGCTTGCAATCGTATGGGCATTCGTGTGCGCACCTATAGTAGATAAAGATTCCAGATAAATACAACATGTAAGTGTTCATGCTTTATGATTACATATTTTGACTGTCATATAACCATGCCAGAATAAGTTGTTGGGGTAAGTAAGAACAAAATTTTAACTTTCGATGTGCCTTACTTATGTGTTTTGGACCCAACAAATCCCTACAACCTGATGATCAGCTGACCTGGGATGAATTACAAGGCATGAGAACAAGGTTTCCAAAAATTTTCCTTGAGGACAAGGAAGTTCTTCAAGGGATGGACAATGATGCAACTGGAAGAAGAATGAGTAATGTTATGCAGATGTAGGGAATACATTGAGCAGTAGAAATGGTACATGTTAGTTAAGTTGATTAAGATTGGCATGTTAATAGCCTTACGGAATAGTCCACATAGTTTTTATTATTGCTTTCCTATTTTGCAGTTTTGTCCCTAAGTTCATTTTGTAATGTTGCACTATAGTCCTTGCCAATTCTGTTAGGAATCAGAGACAATTGTACAATATAGTACTGGAATCAGTAGTGGGAGCTGTAAGGAATTGTTGGGTACAAAGCATATAAGTAAGGCACAGCGGAAGTTTAAAATTTTTTATTCTTACTTACCCCAATAATAATTCTTGTATGGTTATACAATAATGGAACTTGTAATATAAAACATATACTTACAAGTTAGAAAATCTGGAGTCTTTTTCTACTGTTAGGTGCACACGCGATTGCCCTTCCAATTACAAGCTCTAAGATTCAATGTACTTCTCCTTCGGAAAGCTAGGAAATCCGGTAGAGGTTCGAGAGAGTATTTTATTCTAAGTTTCTAAGGATTAGAATCTTCTTCTGAAAATTGGTGTGGAATAATAAAAGTGGATGCCTCTATTTATAGTTGAAAATTAGGTCAAAAAACCGGATTAGGGTTTGACCTTGGGCCTGGTCCAAAATCGACGCAGAGGCACCGCAGCCCTAGGGTATGGGCACCGCGACGCTTGATGAATTTTTGCACTACACCGCGACCCTAGGGTATGGGCGATGCAGCGCTCGACGTGCAGTTGCACTGTCTCGATTTAAATTTTTGTGCATTCTTAATTAAATCCAAAATCTAATTTTGACTTAATTAATGTAATCATTATTCATTTAATTATCTCGATTCCAAATCGAACATTTTAATTACTCTCTCAATACATCCTTAGATCTAAATGGACAATCGATATAGTGTGACCCTATAGGCCTTCTCATATGACATTAATTAAATTAAGGTCCACGTGGAACTCCTAGACGGCGTCAGAAGACGAACTCAATATGTGAAGTACGTTTACGCGAATCCAGTAAACTTAACCTTTATGTGGTAAACTAAAATCCTTTCATTCACGACACACCCGATCAAGCTTTGGATTTGTCAAGTGTCTATCCAAGTGGCTTAATCATTGTATCCCATCTATATTAGTCGACGACTAGACCATACTCTAAATATGTCTATTGCATTGGCCAACGACTTAGTCAACCTAATATCACTGAGAATCCGAGTATTCTCTCAAACATACATTCGAATAATGAATCCTAATCTTGGCTCAACTACCACCTTCAATCCACATCGTAATGTACCCAATATAAGCCGTATCTCAACCTACAAGGCATTTGAGCTTAGGACGGGATCAAAGTACATTAGTTTGTAGATAAGGAATGTATTGACCTCAAGTCTAAGGACTTTTATCTCCTACACGCTGATCATACTTTAGACAAGTATAACAAACAGTATATCAGCACGGTATACCAATACTTCCAAAGTATCCATGTGTCCATCACGAGTAACCATTACTCGTAGCATGTGAGACATACTACATCCTCTGAGGATGTGATGCAGACCACATGTCGACTTATCACATATCATCGATATCCCATTCTCGATGATCATTAGTCGAGGATATTTTAAGAGTTACGCTCTATCATAAAGTATCTCACTCTATTAATGACAATGTAAGCTCAAGGGATGCATATTAATGAATAATTACAAACAATCAAATAATAATTCAATAATTGCAAATGCCAAAATATTAATCTCTATTAATAATAATATGAATGTGTACAAAGTACATTTGTCCTAATACAAATTATATGTAGGACATAAATATACTTTCAATCTCCCACTTGTCCTAGAGCCAATCTCCAACATATCTAATGCCCATATTCTCAAAATGACCATTATGCTTGACTAAGCTTAATGGTTTAGTGAATGGGTCAGCTAGATTATCGTCTGTGGGAACATAGCCTAATCTAATCTGTTTAGTCTCCACTATCTCCCTGAGTATGTGGTACTTCCTTGGTACATGTTTGTTTCTGTTGGTTCATCTTGGTTCTTTAGCTTACGCAATCGCACCAGTGTTGTCGTAATAAACCGTTATTAGACAAGTGGCACTTGGAACAACCCCTAGTTCCTTCAGGAACTCATATATCGCGACAGCTTCTTTGCCAGCTTCTGATTCAGCAATATACTCAGCTTTTGTTGTCGAGTCAGCAGTTGTATCTTGTTTGGAACTTTCCATCTTACTGCTCCACCATTGAAAATGTATGCTTAACCTGATTGAGATTTGTAGTCATCAATATATGTTTGGAAGCTAGCATCAGTGTACCCAGTACATACCAACTTCTCTTGTCCATCATAGACTAAGAAATATTCTTTAGTTCGTCTAAGATACTTAAGAATACTCTTGACTGCTTTCCAGTGTTCTTCCCCAAGATTCTGCTAGAACTTGCAAGTCATACTAAGTGCAAAGGCCACATCTGGCCTAGTACAGGTCATGGCATACATGATCGATCCTATAGCTGAAGCATATGGGATCATTTTCATGCGTTCAAGTTCTATAGAATTAAAAGGACTATCCTTCTTAGATAACTTGATGCCTAGTCCTATAGGTAGACCGCCTTTCTTGGAATTTTCTATATAAAAACGTCTAAGCACTTTGTCTATGTAAACTGACTGTGACAGAACCAATAATTTATTTGGTCTATTTCTATAGATCCTAATCCCCAGAATGTAGCAGGCTTTACCTAAATCCTTCATCATGAAGGTACTGGACAACCACTCTTTGACGAACTGCAGGAGAGTTTTATTGTCTCCCATTATTAATATGTCATCTACATATATGATAATGAAGGCAATACTCCCATCATTGCGTTTACTATAAACACATGGATCTTCTTTGCTTCTAAAGAAATCAAATGTCTTGATAGCCTTGTCAAAGCAAATGTTCTAACTCCTTGAGGCTTACTTAAACCCATAAATGGACTTTTGTAGCTTGCATACATCATTTGGTTTGAACTCAATTGAAAAACCATCAGGTTGTTTCATATACACTTCATCAACTAGATTACCATTGAGGAAAGCAGTCTTAACGCCCATCTGCCAAATGTCATAGTCATAATATGCAGCTATTACAAGCAGAATCCGAATGGACTTAATCTTAGCAACAAGTGAAAAGCTTTCATCAAAATCGACCCCAGGCCGTTGATTATAACCTCTAGCCACCAGTCTTGCTTTATAGGTCTATACCTTGCCATATGCATCAATCTTCTTCTTGAAGACCCATTTGCATCCTATGGGTATAATCCCTGTTGGCAAATCAACCAAGTTCCAAACTTGATTTATGTACATCGAGTCCATCTCAGATTTCATGTCTTCTTGCCATCTCTGCGAATCAATGTCTAACATAGCTTCGCTGTAGGTTGTAGGTTCATCGTCATCAGGAATATCTATCTCATTGTGTGTTTCAACAAAAAGATTAAGTCTTTTAGGTGGACGATGAGTCCTAGTGGTCCTATGTAGTTGAGTATTCTGCGTTTCAGTGTTTGTTGCATTCTGATTGTGAGAAGGTATTTGTGTGTTGGACAATCCATCACCTTGAGAGTTTTCAGGAATGTCTTTTCATGTATTTCCTGAATGGGATGATTTACAACCATTGCATCATCTTCCATTGGATGTGTATGAGAGCCTTGCATTTCTGCATTATCTCTCACAGCACTCCCTTTGGATGAAGGGCGTACTCTAAGTACCCAATCTTCACTAGATACTCTCACGGAATCCTTGTTTAGTTCATTCAACAATGGTTCATTTTCTGTGTTATCTTGTGGTTCTTGAATTTCTTCAAGTTCTATCTCTGTGCAGCTATGTTCCTTGTAGACATATTCTTCTTTAAGGAAAGTTGTGTTCCTGGAAATAATGATCTTATGTTCTTCAGAAAGATAGAAGTAGTATCCCTTAGTTTCCTTTGGATACCCCACGAAGTAACATTTCTCACTTTTAGATTCCAACTTGTCAGTGAGCATCTTCTTAACATATGCAGGGCACCCCAGGGTCTCATATGTTAAGAGCTGGCTTCTTGCCACACCATATCTGATAGGGTGCCTTTTCTACTAACTTGGAAGGAACTCTGTTCAGAATGTATATAGAGGTTTGTATAGCATGTCCCCAAAGGTATGTCGGTAGAGATGAGGAGCTCATCATGGATCGAACCATATCAAATAAGGTTCGGTTTCTCCTTTCGCCAACACCGTTCATCTGTGGCATTCCTGGAGGTATCCATTCATATTGGACTCCATGTAGCTTCAAGTAATCTAGAAAATCCTTGCTTAAGTATTCACCTCATCAATCCGATCGAAGGGTCTTGATACTTGTTGTAAGTTGTTTCTCTACTTCCGACTTGTACTCCTTGAACTTCTCAAAAGCCTCAGATTTTTGTCTCATAAGATACACATATCCATACCTTGTGAAGTCGTCAGTAAAAGTGATGAAGTGTGGGAAGCCTCATTTAGCTTGAGTCGAGAATGGCCCACATACATCAGTATGGACCAACTCATGCACATCCTTGGCTCGCACACCTTTCCCAGAAAGTGGTTTATTGGTCATCTTTCCTCTCAAGTAAGATTCACAATTACCATAAGACTCCAAGTCAAATGGTTCGAGGTAGTCTAACTTCCTCAATCTTGCTATCCTTGATTCGTTGATATGACCAAGTCTGCAGTGTCATAGGTAGGTGGAGTTTCTATTACTTGTCTGGGCTCATTTATTTTGTACATTGAATATCTCTCAACTACAGTTCAGTGTATATAATCCATCCACAAGAGAACCAGTTCCATAGATAACATTATTAAAAGACAGTACGTGACTGTCATTAGAAATATATGAGGAAAATCCATCTATGTCCAACACTGGGATAGAAATAATATTCATTGTTAACGAGGGAACATAAAAACAATCATTCAACACTAAACAATAGCCGGAAGGTAAATTTAATCTATAAGTCCCTACGCACTCAGCATCCACTCGTGCTCCATTTCCAACACATAGGTCTACCTCTCTCGGTCCAACCTTCCTGCTATCAGTTAGCCCCTGCACATTTGTACAAATGTGTGAGCCACAAGCGGTATCCAATACCTAGGAATGAGAGTTGTTTATAGACATATTTATTTCAATGACGTACATACCTTGTCCACCAAAGGCAGGAGCACCTGGTGCTTTTCCTCCTCCTGGTGTCGTGCAGTCCTTTTTCCAATGCCCCTTCTTATGGCAGTTTAGGCATTCATCCTTAGCCGCGTTCACCTTCTTCTTCACACCTCTCCTGGGCTTCATAGCTGCGGGCGCATCGATTGCCTTGCCCTTCTTCTTCTGCCAATCCTCGCCTTTCAGCTTGGGTCGGCTAGAAGAGCTCACCATGAGCACAGATTTGCCTTTGGAAGTGGAGGACTCAAAGGTCTTGAGCATATTGTGCAGCTCTGGAAAAGTCGCCTTCATTCCATTCATGTTGAAGTTCACTATGAAGTTCTCAAAGGAACGAGAGAGAGAGTATAGGATGAGAGTGGTAACGGCATTCTTTTCAAGCTTCGTTCCAATTGAAGCAAGCCTCTCTATCAACCCTATCATCTTTAGCACATGCTGCAAGACCGGGGCCCCTTCATTGAGATTACACGTGAAGAGTTCTATTAGCAACTCATATTCCATTGTCTGGGATTGAGAGTCATAGAGGCTCTTTAGGTGTTCGAGCAGCTCATTGGGCCACATGTTCTCATGCTGTCTCTGAAGTTCTATAGACATGGAAGACAGCATTACGCATTGTGCTGAAGTGGCATCATCTAGATGTTTCTTGTAAGCATCTTTGTCAAAGGAGGCATATTCTTCAGAATCTGCCGTAGGGACTGTTGGGAACACTATGTTCAACACGTATTCAATTTTCTCATGTCTCAATACTATTCGTAAATTCCTTAACCAGTCAAGGTAGTTCGGTCCAGTAAGTTTATTCATCTCAATCAACATTTTCAACGACAAGCTCGACATCCTGTATAATCTGAAGAATTAGATAGACATGAAATCAAATTCAAAATCTATTTCCTATTATACACATTCATTTAGGCTAATCAACAAAGCTTTTTGTTTAATTAGCTCCTACTATTTTAACATACTTCTACGACCCCATGGTAGAATACAGACCTATATTAATTGAGGTCATAATGGACCAAGATCCAAGCCTATGTTATCTCCACGTTTATTTTGGCTGATAACTTCAATAGTATATCTTGGTAGGTTCTAAACCAATTGCAAAACTTTATTCGCAACTCTTGGTTGATCAAATTATTACATTTAATCTTGCGTCCTTAGATTATTCCGACACTTTGGTGCCAAGATTTGTCTAAGCAAGTCAACCCCATTACACGACTGCGTTTATGTATCTAAGCAAACTTGGTCTTTGTGAGCAAACACTTTGGTGTAAATACCCACAAAAGTTTATCATTTGCTTTTACGTTAGAACACATCTATGAAAGAGTCTGGATCCTCGTACACTTAGAGCAAATGCTTTGGCATAAATACTCGTATCGCCGAAGAGGATTTTGCACTCTAACAATTATAATGGACGACGCGTTAAATTTAGACTTGTATTTAAAGTTTTAGAGAACATTTTAATTCAGGGCTCTAACCAAGATCAACACTTTAATGCCACATCCAATATGACATCTTAACATAATGTAAAACTAATAACACACATAGTTTGGGAACCGTCAACCCAATATGCATGATAGAAGAAGGTTTAATCAAACATTGGGTGCCGCCTGCCCAGACAGTTATTGTGGACACTATTCTAGAAATGTAAATGACAACATTTTGACATTTAGCACATAAATAGTATACTTATCAAATAATATATTGTATAATAATAATCTTGGGTTAAACATTCTGAACTCTGAATTTTTTTTTTTTGGACAGGTGGGGCTGCGGCGCTATTGATCAGCGCCGCGGCGCTCCACCATGGAGTTGCGGCGCCTGTTGTTCAGTGAGTTCATAATTTCAAATATGACGTATCAGCGCCGCGGCGCCTCCTTGAAAACCTAGCCAGCACCGACGTCCTGACAAACGTTTCTGTGTTGATTTCAAAAAATCATTTAACCCCTAAATCCAATTTAGGGATCAATTCACAGGTCATTAATCATCACCCATCATTATCAATAACGCACATTCGACCATTATTCGTTCTTACTCGTTCTTAGCCGAGCACCGTGCATTGAGCCGGACAACGCACTTTGGCTTAGTTCGAGTTAGATTGGAATGACTTCCTCGAGTTAGCGTAAGAGATAATTTAGGGTAATATCAAAAGGTCAACATTTGTTCAAGATACGTAGGATTTCAAGAAACCTCATTTTAATCTAATTTTACGTTCAACTCATATTATTATTTTATTCAATTGTTATATAACCATTAAACCAACCTGAACTCTGATACTACTGTAAGGAATTGTTGGGTACAAAGCATATAAGTAAGGCACGGCGGAATTTTAAAATTTTTTATTCTTACTTACCCCAACAATAATTCTGGTATGATTATAAAACAATGGAACTTGTAATATAAAACATATACTTACAAGTTGAAAAATTTAGAGTCTTTTTCTACTGTTAGGTGCACACGCGATTGCCCTTCCAATTGCAAGCTCCAAGCTTCAATGTACTTCTCCTTCGGAAAGCTAGGAAATCCGACAGAGGTTCGAGAGAGTATTTTATTCTAAGTCTCTAAGGCTTAGAATCTTATTCTGAAAATTGGTGTGGAATAATGAAAATGGATGCCTCTATTTATAGTTGAAAATTAGGTCAAAAAACCGGATTAGGGTTTGACCTTGGGCCTGGCCCAAAATTGACGCAGAGGTGTCGCGGCCCTAGGGTATGGGCGTCACGGCCCCTGACGTGCAGTTGCACTGTCTCAATTTAATTTCCGTGCATTCTTAATTCAATCCAAAATCCAATTTTGACTTAATTAATATAATCATTATTCATTCAAATGTCTCGATTCCAAATCGAACATTTTAATTACTCTCTCAATACATCCTTAGATCGAAACGGACAATCGACATAGTGTGACCCTATAGGCCTTCTCATATTGACATTAATCAAATTAAGGTCTACGCGGAACTCCTAGACAGCGCCGAAAGAGGAACTCAATATGTGAAGTACGTTTACGCGAATCCAGTAAACTTAACCTTTATGTGGTAAGATAAAATCCTTTCATTCACGACACACCCGATCAAGCTTAGGATTTGTCAAGTGTCTATCCAAATGGCTTAATCATTGTATCACATCTATATTAGTCGACGACTACACCATACTCTAAATATGTCTATTGCGTTGGCCAACGACTTAGTCAACCTAATATCACTAAGAATCCGAGTGTTCTCTCGAACATACATTCGAGGAATGAATCCTAATCTTGGCTCAACTACCACCTTCAATCTACATCGTAATGTACCCAATACAAGCCGTATCTCAACCTACAAGGCATTTGAGCTTAGGACGGGATCAAAGTACATTACTTTATAGATAAGACGCGTATTGACCTCAAGTCTAAGGACTTCAATCTCCCACACGCTGATCATACATTAGACAAGTATAACAAACAGTATATCAACAGGGTATACCAATACTTTCAAAGTATCCATGTGTCCATCACGAGTAACAATTACTCGTACCAGGTGAGACATACTACATCCTCTAAGGATGTGATGCAGACCACATGTCGAATTATCACATATCATCGATATCCCATTCTCGATGATCATTAGTCGAGGCTATTTTAAGAGTTACGCTCTATCATAAAATATCTCACTCTATTAATGACAACGTAAGCTCAAGGGATGCACATTAATGAATAATTACAAACAATCAAATAATAATTTAATAAATGCAAATGCCAAAATATTAATTTCAATTAATAATAATTTGAATGTGTATAAAACACATTTGTCCTAATACAGATTGTCTCTAGGACATAAATATAGTTTCAGGAGCACTAGATATAGCTGACATTGTATTCTTCTTCACTCTCAATGAATACAATTCCTTTTGGATATTTCTAGTATAACTTTTCCTTTGTTGTTTTTCTCTTTTAATTCTCTGCAATCCAACAGTATGCATCACAAAACTTCTCTTCGTCATTCTTTTGGTTCTCCTCAATTATGTCTTGCTATTTTCTAATTATAGAAATTTTAATGTGTCTTGAATTTACTTGAGTGCTGTCTGTTATCCCCTTATTTTTATTGGTGCAAATTAATTTTTTATTTTTTTATTGTGTGGTTTTACTCTTCACATAGTGCAGTTCTAGAACCAATCATTGACAGTAACTTCAACATATTTTATATCCTCTCAACACTAACTGAACTCGAAGTCTGTTATTGTTGATGTGGTATTCTTTAATCTGTTTCAACTTGCAATGCATATAACTTTGGTTGTAAGTGTAGAACTTTTCTATTCAATGCAGAATTTAACAAGTTCAAACTTTGTGCTATTTGTGTAGATGGAATATCGTAGTTGGATGTATCCCTTTGCGAGGTAATGAGTCAATATTTTTATATAATCACCCTTTTAAAAAAAATTCATACTTAACACAATATAAATGCAGGTCTATTGGTAAGTTAAAAAGGGCTATCAAGCATAAATCGAAACAGGAAGGCTCAATGTGCGAAGTTGACCTTGCCAAGGAAACATCCCATTTCTGTTCTTACTACTTTCGGAATGATGTGGCTCGTTTGAGAAACAAGCCTAATCGGCACTATGATACAAACCGATGGGTTGGGTCAAGGGCTGAGCAACCCTTTGTAAGTCACTAATTAACAATAATAACTAGTTTATTTTACTAAACTTAGCTACTAACATTGTATCCTTCAACTTCAGAACGCATTTCAAGAACACATTGAGGAGTTTCGTGCCACTCAGTCAACTGGCACGCCGATGACCCCAGAGATAGTAGAGCAGCAGTGGATGAACTAGGTGCTACCAATGAGAGGGCAGTGGATCCTAAGGAATACCAAGCGATGAAGTTTTAAGTGTTTGAATGTAGTTTTTTTTCGAATTAGAAGTACTTTGAAGGTGAATTTCATTGTAGAATGTAGTGGGTGTTTAAGTTTATGATGTTTAAGTGTTTGGTTGTACTTTTAATTCGATTTTGAAGTACTTTAAGGTGGAATTTAATTATAGTTTATGTTTGTGTTGATGATGAATTGGATATGTTGGATTGGATGAATTTGATTTGTTGCATTATTGATTTGGCAGGTGGGTTGCTCTAAAGAAGCCAAATGATGTGAATTTTAAAATTGGTCGAAATTTAAAAGAAGCCATTTGGTCGAAATTTATCAATAATTTTGTCAGGTTTCGATCACATGAGGTTGAAATTCTAGGCATCATTTACAGTTTCGATCACACGTGGACGAAATCAAGCAATAATATTGCTAAAATTTGACCACATGCGGTCGAAATCAAGAAACAATATTGCTAAATTTCAGCCACAAGCGGTCGAAATTGTAAAAATAGTTTTTTAATATATATAAATGTTTTCAGATTTCGACCACATGTGATCAAAATTTTAAAATAATATTTAAATATAAATAATGTTTTCGACCACATGTGGTAGAAAGTTTTAAATGAAAATTAAATAAAAATAATCTTTTCGACCACATGAGGTCGAAAAATAATTTCGACCAAGCCATTAACGACCAAATCCTGTGGTGGAAAATTGGTCAAAATAATGGACTTTTCGACCGCGTGTGATCGAAATATTTGATCGAAAATCACTATTTTTTTAGTAGTGGATCTCTTTACTCTGTTGTTTGGTTCTCCTCATGTGGTCGAAAAATAATTTCGACCAAGCCATTAACGATCAAGTCATGTGGTGGAAAATTGGTCAAAATAATGGACTTTTCGACCACGTGTGAAAGAAATATTTGGTCGAAAATCACTTTTTTTTTTGTAGTGGATCTCTTTACTCTGTTGTTTGGTTCTCCTCAATTCTAATTGACGTTTTCATGTTCATGATGTGTATATTTTCAGAATACAATGATAATATTAATTACTCCGTAGTAAATTATTTGTGGAAAAGGAAATAATTTAGTGCATATCTCTTCTATTCAGATAGCTACATGGCTGCAGGATGGAGGCAGACGGAGTGGTTCATGAGAATTTGTCATGACATCACCTTATGTGATGCGGCATAATAGAAGAATTGAATCTTTTTCTTCAATTATGGACAGAATAATATATTTTTCAATATAATGGTGGTGCATTTAGGCTCAAATCTAATAATTAGGACTTTAAAATCAACCAAAATTATTTTCTATTCAATTTTGGTAAATCACCATTGCCACAAATATTACTGACAACAAATATGGCGTACGTGCTTCTATGAGGACTATACATGAATATGGGTTTTGTTAACTGAGAATAAATTATTTAATACGAAGCATGGTTTGATAATTGAGACCGAGTTTCAATATGAAGCACGAAGCAATCATGGACAGAAAAATTAAGATGTAGAGCTTTATTGAAAGAGAATAATTTTTTACTGATTTCATTAATGTAAATGATTTATATACATAATATACAATAGTAATTTTAAGTTATAATTACGAAAATTAAATATTCACCTAACTAATATAAATATTGCTATAATAATTACAGATATACAAAATCACTAATTATACCAAAAGAATATATTTGCATATATTCTATCACACCCCCGCAGTCGTAGCGGGCGGTCTTCGGACACTGAGAATGTCCCTAAAATCTTCAAACAGAACTAAGGGAAGGCCCTCAGTAAATATATCAGCAATTTGATATCGTGAAGGGACATGCAAGACACGTACTTGTCCACAAGCTACCTTTTCGCGAACAAAGTGAATATTCATCTCGATATGTTTAGTGCGATGTTGTTGGACATGATTCACAGAGAGAGATATCGCACTAACATTATCGCAGTAGACCAAGATAGCTTTCCAAATAGGAAAATAAAGCTCTAAGAGGAGGTTACACAACTAATAGGACTCAGACAACACATTGGCTACCCCTCGACATTCGGCCTCTGCGCTGGAAAGCGATAAAGTAGCCTGGCATTTAGTCGACCAAAAGACCAAGTTATCACCAAGAAACATAAAATAACCAGATGTCAAACGCCTGATATTTGGACATCCACCCCAATCAACATATGTATAAGACATGAGAGTAGATACCGATGATGGATATAAGTGTAAACCATAATCAAAAGTGCCCTGAATGTAATGCACAATGCATTTGAGAGCGTGAATGTGTTCTTCCCTCTGATCATGCATAAATAAACACACCTACTATACTGCATATGTAATATCGGGTCTCGTAAACGTAAGATACTGAAGAGCCCCCGCAAGACTACGATAGTAGGAGGGATCCTCGTAAGCTGTGCTAGAAGTAGCACTCAACTTCTGTTAAGTGTCAACCGGAGTAGGAGATGGCTTACAAAATGATATGCTAGCCCGTTCAATAATCTCTGATGCATACTTGCTCTGGGATAGAAATAGACCACATGCATGACGAGTTACAGCTATACCTAAAAATAACTCAAAGGCCCCAAGTCTTTCATAGCAAATTCGGAGCTGAGAAGAGATATGATAGATTTGTGCAGTTTATCAAAGGAAGCAATCAATATAATATCATCCACATATAATAAAATGTATGCCAGATAAGTACCGCAATGGTATATGAACATAGAATGATTAGACCTGCTGTGAGAAAACTCAAGAGTAGACACATAATCTGCAAACCTTTTGTACCAGGCCAGAGAAGCCTATTTGAGCCCATATAAGGACTTCTTCAGCAAGCAAACATGGTTAGGATGATCGGGGTCCCTGAAACCCAAGGGTTGACACATGTATACTGTTTCCTTGATGTTGTCGTGTAAGAACATATTTTTCACGTCCAACTGATGAATGGGACATGCCTATGAGATAGCTAGAATGAGAACAGTGCGAATAATTACTGGTTTGACCACCGAACTAAATGTCTCTACACAATCCACGCCAACCTATTGAGTTTTGCCATCACCTACAAGACGGGTCTTATGCTTCTCAAAACAACCATCAGATGTTTCCTTATAAGTAAAAACTCACATAGAACGAATCACATTGACACCAGGCAGACGGGGCACCAACTCCCACGTCTTATTTTCAATAAGAGCATTATATTCATCATCCATGACCATTTTCCAATTAGGGGCACGAAGGGCATACACGGGGTTACGTGGTAGGGGGATTTAGTTCCATTAGAGTTGAGATTAAAATATCATTTTGGTCTAAAAATACCTCGTTGGCTATGAGTAACGGGCCCTTGTCTCTTAATAGAAATGGGCTGAATATGAGTTGGGAGGACCTGGGCTGGGTGATGGCTGGACTGGATTGGGCCAGCAGGAAATGGGCCTGTTGGCTGAAGTGGGTGTGGTGGAAATTGGGCCAGCAAGCCCAAAGACTCAAGGACAGAGGGAACTATGCCAGCAGGCAGTGGGCCTGCTGGCAGATTTGGAGGACGAAGGGTATTTGGGCCTACTGCCAGATTTTGAGGACGGGAGGTGTTTAGGCCAACAGGCAGTGGGCATGCCGGTGTCTATTGGTCTGGATCCCAAGGTGTGAGCTGGACCAAATGGTGGACCACATACGGTGAGAGCCCATCATCTAAAAAATTATAAAAATTGGACACGGTATTATGCAACCTAGCAAACGGAAATTGGATTTTATAAAAAATGATATGGCGACTAATTATGATTTTATTAGAGGCTAAATCATAGCATTTGTAACCATGATAATTAGACGGATAACCCAAAAACACACAAGCGGTATAGCGGGCTTGAAGTTTGTTTATTGTAGTGGAGGGGAAGAGAGGATAGCATAAACACCCAAACACCCAAACACCCTAAGATGAGAATACGAAAGATCTTTGTGATAAAGAATTTTGAGTGGAGATTGGTATGGTAATCCTTTGCTAGGAAGTATGTTAAGAAGGTAAGTAGTCATTTGAAATGCATGATGCCAAAATGAATGTGGTAATGAAGCATGGGCTAGTAATGTCCGAACAATATTATTAATGGTGCAGATTTTTCTCTCGGCTTTCCCATTTTGTGAGGATGTATGTGGACAAGAAAACTGAAAAGATATACCATTAACCTTACAAAATTCACTAAATGGCCCATTATTAAATTTCCTTCCAATATCACACTGAATGTTCTTAATTTTTCATTCAAATTGAGTACGGATGAATGCTCTAAATGATAGGAATGTGAAATAAACTTGAGACTTTTTAGATAACGGAAATGTCCACATAAAATTAGAATAATCATCCAAAAATAACACATAATAACGGTGGCCCAAAGAGCTCAAAACGGGAGATGTCCACAATTCACTATGAATAATATCAAATGACAATAAAGTACTAGAATTTGAGGCAACAAACGGTAATTTAACATGTTTTCCAAGTGGACAAGAAGGACAAACATTAGTATTGCGAGCACTATTACACTCAATAAATTTATTATTTTTAAGGGAGGAAAAAATAGACGCTCCCGGATTACCCTAACGCGCATGCCATAAGAAAGGTGCTAAAACGGCAAACATTGATGGTGTGGCTTATTTAGTGGTGATGGTGGGGGTGGTGATTGGATAGAGCTCGCCCCGACTATCACATATCATTAGAGTTATCCCCGTCTAGAAATCCTTCATAGAAAATCTAAAAGGGTCAAAGTCAACAAAAACTGAGTTATCAGTTGTAAATTTTCGAACAGACACCAAAATTTTAACTAAGTGAGGAGCATGAAGGACATTTTTCAACACTAAAGGTGGGTTCGGGGGAGATAAATTTGTGTGACTATAACCACGAATTGGAATTAAATTACAATTACCAACAATTATGCCACGATTTTTGCTCAAATTGAAATAAGATGAGAGATTACCTGGCACAGATGTCATATGAGAAGTAGCACCGATGTCCATGTACCAATTTGCATCCGGAGAATTTAACTCAAGTGTATGCATTGCTGCCTCGATATCTATATGGGTCATATACATGGGTGGGCCCACAACATCGAAATCTTGTTGAGGCTGAGGCCCAAGCAGGCCAGGCTGCTGCCAGGCCAAGTTATTCCAAGGCCCAGTCTGGCCTTGCTATTGTCCCTGCTGTCCACTAGGTCTGGCCCAATTTAGTGATAGGAACGGGCAGGGCGACATGGGCCACTGCCCAGTGGCCCAAGGCAGTCCCCATGGCCACTGCCCATCAGCCAAGCCTGCTACCAGGGGTGCTGTGGTCGGGTCCCCTACTGACCGCCAATGCAGCCGTCGTTGCCGCCGCGACCACCACCTTTGCCACCGCCACGTCCGCCACCGTAATTTTTCCACTATTTTGACCCTTTTTGCCACCCCCGTTGTTACGATTTTGACCATAATTTTCGGAGAATGATTGAGAGTCATCGATTTCGCGGGACGTGGCCACTATCACAGCGGAATTGGCTCCGGTAGCTGCCTTTTTAGCCAATCCTGCTTCTTCTAAGGTAAGCATGAAATGTACTTGGTAGAACGGTGAGAGATGATTGGTTTGGCGAAGAAGAGTTCCAACCCCATTATACGCCTCGGAGAGGCCTGCAACTATTTGAAGAACTAGACGATCATTTGTGACGGGCGCGCCGATGTTCTTGAGTTGATCCGACAATCCTTAAGCCTTTGACTCCTCCATATTTATGTGAGAGAATTCTTGCTCAAGGGTCACGACATGTGAATTTTTGTTATCTTATAATATATCACGCAACCTATTCCAAACTTTCATTGTCGTGGCATCAGGTTCGAGAATTGTCTGTAAGAGGTCCATAGAGATGGTGAAATAAATCCATTGGAGCACCATAGCATCAAGAGTTTCTCATAACTCTATTTCATCATCGGTGGTAGGCACATTCTCCTTGACTTTTTCCGGTGTGACGATATGATGGAGGACTCTATGAGACCTCGCGCGAATTTTAAAAAGTTCTGCCCACGTTGGGTACTGGACGTTCTCCATTTCAAGAACAGTATGGATGTTGTTCTTGATGTTGGAGACTGCAAGGACAGAATGAAAGGTATTCTTTATGTTAGACATGATGAGGAACAAGAGGAGAATTAGGGTTTCGGAAAAAAATGAAGGGAAGAGACGGCCGAAGAAGAGTAGGGCGGCGGAAGTTGTGTGGAGAAGGAAAAAGTTTGCCCTAGACTGTTGATACCATGAAAGAGAATAATCACTTACTGAATTTGACAATATATACATGACATGTATACTGCATAATTCCTACAATAGTAGTCAATCTAGCCTTAGTTATAAGAGATTGTATATAATAAAATTTAAGTTATTTTTGTGCCTCATACTTCGTCAAAAAAAACAATTTTAGGGTCACTAACTTTATGAACATTTGATTCTAAAAATTTCCCAAGGATCTCCCTTATCAACCCGCCGTTAAAATCACAATGCTCGAAACGTGTTTGCAATTCACGTGATAACTTTTTAGCAACTTTCTTATGCTTTTATGTTAAAGTTTTGAGGTAAGTTCCTAAAAAATTTGCAAAACTTGGATGACCAAAATTTTCTATAATTGATTTGTTGGTTAATATGCATAATTTCTTTAGGTTACAACCTAATAATCAGTTCTGATGCTTTACAAATGTAAAACACTTGTCTTTCATTAATGTTATTAATCAATTATATGTATACAACAATTCTTTCTTTTATGTAACTATACAAATCGTAAGGGAAGTTTTTTGTGTAATGGTAAATGTAACTAAAAAAAAAGTACTTAGGCTGCAAGTTTTAATTTCAACTGTGGTGTTTTAGTATTTTTTGAAATCCTTTACTAAAATTCCCAACACTTGCACTATTTGTTGGAATTATTTATTCCTATTGTAGAATTCCCACATTGATATGCAAAGTTAAAGAATTCTTATGGTATATCAAAAGAAAGTTCCCAGATTCATGTTGCTATAAAAATATTTTGATTCATTCTCTTGACATTAAGTGTGACTTTATTTTAGAGTCCGGAGCCTAAAAACATGTTTTGGAAGCCAATAAATAAAAAGGTGTTGCTACAAAATTTACATACCAAAAGGGTTGTTTGTGAATTGTGCTGCCAACTGTCACATTTTTCACGGACAACCCTAACGTCTGTTTGCTATATTTAAAAAACAAATGCTGAATTGTGTTGTGAAATCCGATTAATGTATATCCAAGATGGAGTGTGGATGGTAGTTCGCAGCACATTATGTGAACTGTCAAAAAAAACATTAATGAGAGTTTGCAGCATAATTTGCATTTAATTTCAAAAAAAAATATTAATGAGAGTTTGCAGCATAATTCACGAACTGCGTTTAATTTCAAAAAATGTAGCAAACGGAACGGACGTTAGGAGTTGTTCGTGAAAAATGGGGCAGTTCGCACCACAATTCACGAACAACCCCTTTTGGTATGTGAATTTTTGGCAATCCCTTTTTATTTATTAGCTTTCAAAACGTGTCATTTAGACTCCAAACTCCTTTATTTCATATATTGGATCATTATTCGTAACCATTGGATAATTTGACACCCATTGTAACTCCTAATTTGCTTCAACCATATAAGAGCACGTTCTTTCTTTTGATGGAGATAGATCAGATACTACAATTTCTTTTCTCTCAAATATTGTTTTTGTGTGTTTCTAGACAATTGTATTTATGCAACTTCAAACTTTCAGCTACGAGTGCATGTGTTTAGAAGAGATGTGGAACTTTAAAGAGTAACCGGCCTTAACGATTTGCATTGGAGTCTGGCTGAAATCGATTTTAAGGTAGTGGCTTGCCACGGCGAGCGATTTAATCCAATAAATTGATTCTATCCTTTTGTTCAATTTTCTGACTGATATTGTTATAATTTACAACAATTGAAATCCATTTTTTATATAATATTGATCAATAGCTTTGAACAAAACTCTTCCCAATTTATCAAAGCTTGAGTTTTTGGATGGAAATAATTATAAATAATAATGTCAATAAACTTTTTTGAACAATAAGAAGTGAATTAGGCATGTTAATGTATATTATATTTTAAATTAACTTCAGATACACCAAACGATCAACTCAAAGAAGAAAGTTGCATTATTTGCCTTGGTTCCTTTTTCTTTCCTGGTTTAATTTTATGTAAATTTAAAAAAACATAGAGATGATGACTATCCTCACTGAGCAACCTGAGTTTGATTTGCAATTGTACAAGGGAAACAAAATTTCATTCGACGCCATCAATTTATTTTAGATGGTGGATTTGTGATGCCAGAGATATTTTCTTGTGATGGTGGTATTTTAAAAGTGAACTAATGCAAAAGCCGGATGATAAATCTTGCACTTGGTATACATGAAGGAACCTGAGACAACAATAATTTTCTTTGGGAATGGAACTGTTATATTTCAACGGGAAGACAAAGACAACTCCAAAGTGAAAGAACACAAAGTGGAAAAATCGGGTTTTATTTTCTTACTGTTGGAGCTAGCTTACTAAGTGTTAAGTTAGCTAAGTGGGTATGAATGAGAAATGAAGGAAAATGTAAATTTGAAGCTATTATTTTCACAATTTAAATTTGAATTTCACGAAATAATAATATTTATTTTTTTCCGGAATACTCTAGAATTTGCTGAATTATTTTCTATAGTTTGAACAGACACAAGATTGTTCAAACATTCGTGTCTATTCACACATTGGTGTATGTTCACACATTTGTGTCTATTTCGAATAGACACCAATTAGCACCAAATTTTGGCCATAAATAGAGGGTTGTCCATCAAATTTTTGCATCAAAAATATTCTGCACATCATCTGCATTCTGCATAATTTTTACAACATAAAAATTAAGTCAGTGTCTTGTGTGATTCATTTCCATCTTTGAGTTCACGTGAAGTCATAAGCATGTGAGGTACCTCTACTCCTTTGACAGGTTTATACATTATATCCTGGGAGGAATTAATCCATAACCTCTGGTACTTAAGGGGATTAAATTTCTTAAGGACACACAGTGAATTATATGATCTCGGATACTGTTTTTGTCATCTTCTTTTCTCGATTTTATTGAAATATTAGTCCGTTGTTTTTTCTAACGACGTTTATTGTTTTGAGCACAAATTGGACAACAATCTTACAGAATTTATTATTATTATTATTATTATTATTATTATTATTATTATTATTATTATTATTATTATTATTATTATATACACTATGTCTGTGTACAAAAAAATTGGTAATTTGCAGGGTCGGCTCAATAAATATGATGGCCTAAAGAAAAACTTCAATGAGAGGTTTTAAGCTTTTTGTTAAAACCAAAAAACAAATACTATATAATTTCATTTGCAAACCTATTTTTCTAACTTTTTGATATGTAAATTTATTTTAAAATTCTTGAGATTGTGTTAAAGTTTCAATCCATCACTTTTATTTGAATTGTGAATAACTGAATTTATGTTTTCTAATAGACATATTTAAATTCTAATAAATAATTAAAAGGAAATATATATATAAAATAAAAATATTTAAATACAAAATAATAGTAAAAAGAATAAAGAAACTTGATTCAACAAGTTGATAACTTGATACTACTTTTTATTGCGTCAATATGTTTGATGCAATGCTTGAAAATTTGAGGGAAAAATAAGAGTGCGGCAATTTATTTTGGACTCTCTTATATTGTACCTCTTTATAGTAGTTTTTTGGATATAACAACATATATCAATATATTAGTACACTCTTTGTGAAATTACCGCTTTATAATAATCATACTCCAATATTAATTAATTTTACTCTTTCTCACTTTTGTTGCTAGTTACTCTCTCCATTTCAATTTATGTAACCTATTTTCTTATTAGTCCGTGTAAAAAATGATTTTTTTCTATATTTGAAAAAAATTGCATTTATGCAATGATTTATAGCCACACAAAATATATGTGACTTATTTAACATCACAAGTTTAAAAGTCTTCTCTATTTTTTTAAACTCCGTGTCTAGTTAAATAGAATCACATAAATTGAAACGGATGAAATATTTATCTTTCATAATAAAAAAGAAAAGCACCAATGAATAGTGCTTTGTTATCATAAAGCCATATATAGAAATGGAATCTCGTAAAATAACTAATACTATAACAACTTTAGTATTTTGATTTGAATCTTTAATATGCCACTATTAGTTAGAATATATATCAATACATATTTTGATAATTAAATATTTTGGCATTAAAAATCAGCACATTAAAAAAATTTGGGGCCCCCGAAATTAGGGGGCTAAAGCAGCTGTTTTGACAGTTTGACCCTTCAGCCGGCTCTGGTAATTTGCTACAAAAAAAAAACAAATAATTTACAACATATAAAATTATTTTTTCTAACATAAAAGTACTTTCTTCTACATGTAAAAGTATTTTTTTCTGACATATAAAAATACTTTTTTCTTAAGTATAAAAGTACTTTTCATAATTAAAAGTGTTCTTTCTCTAAAATAGAAAAAAGTATTATTTTTCAGAAATAGTCAATTATTCTTTTGGAGATTAAGACCTTCGTGGTTTTCTACTCCCAGTGTTGGAGATTAAAATCAGTGAATTTTCTACACGAAATTTAATATTCAGTTTGAAGTAATAAAAACTTCACCGATTTATTAAATATGTTTCTGTAATAATTTATTCGGTTTGAAGATATAAAAACTTCATCGAATATATATTTTTTGTGCATTCGGTTTGAAGATATAAAACCTTCATCGATTTTGTTAATTCTATTTGTATTGCTTTCGAACAGAAATGAGAGACCAAACTGCAAATAACACTGGTATTGGAACTAGCACACCAACCCCTGCAGTTGGCACAACAAGCAATGTTGCCTCCTCTAGCCGTTCTGCTTCGACACCGCCACAGACAGAGAAATTCGAAAAAAAATCTAGAATTAATTTTAAGGGATGTCAATAGAAGATGCTTTTCTACTTGATCACTCTGGGTTTGCAAAGGTTCATAAGGGAAGATGCTCCAGTTCATGAAGGAGTATTAGACACCGAGTGCTTCATTGTTATTGAAGCTTGGAAGCATGCAGACTTTTTGTGCAAGGGATACATCCTTAGTTGTTTAGAGGATGACTTGTACAACGTCTATAGTTCTGCAAAGACTTCAAAAGAGTTATGGAATGCTCTAGAAAAGAAGTATAAAACTGAAGACTCGTGTTTGAAGAAATTTGTAGTTGCAAAATTTTTAGACTATGAAATGATGAACAATAAATCTGTCGGAACCCAAGTCCAAGAGCTTCAAATCATTTTTCATGATCTCATTGATGAATGTATAATTCGTGTTAATACTTTTATTGCAAGTATTAATTATGTCGTTACTTACAAGTTTAATATTGTAGGTATGATTATAAATGAGGCGTTTCAAGTGTCTGATATGATTGAGAAGTTGCCTCCTTCGTGGAGAGATTTCAAAAACTACTTGAAACACAAACGCAAGGAAATAAAGTTAGAATATATTGTGATTCATCTAAAGATCGAGGAAGACAATAAAATTGTAGAAAGGAAGGTTCGTAGTAATTCAACAATATCAGGAGCAAATATTGTTGAGACTGCTCAATCAAAATCTAACAAAAGAAAGAAGTCGTAAGGCCCGAGGAACAATTCTAAGAAGAAAAAGTTTCAAGGAGACAAGTTCAAAGGGGACTGCTACAGTTGTGGCAAGACTGGACATAAATCTGCAGATTGTCATGCCCCGAAGAACCAAAAAAAGAAAAATCAAGCAAACATGATTGAGAAGAATGAAGAAGAGGAGGATTTGTGTGCAATGTTCTCCGAATGTAATTTGGTTGGAAATCCAAAAGATAGGTGGATTGATTTTGGCCCCACCCGCCACGTCTGCTCCAACAAAGAGATATTTATCTCATATGCTCCCGCAGGGCCTAAAGACACGATCTTTATGGTAAATTCCGCAATAGCTAAGGTTGAAGGCATTGGGAATATCAATCTCAAAATGACTTCGGGCAAGACAGTGACTTTGAAGAATGTTCTTCATGTTTCAGAAATAAATCAGAACTTAGTCTCTACCGGACTTCAAGTGAAGAATGGTTTTAAGTGTGTTTATGTTTCTGACAAAGTTGTTATAAGTAAGAATGATATGTATGTGGGAAAGGTTACCTTACCGAGGACCTTTTCAAACTTAATGCAATTGCTATCAATAATAATAAATTTGAAGTTTAGTCTTAATTACTTGAGTCAAATTCTTTATGGTATGAACGTTTAGGACATGTCAATTATAAAACTTTGCGAAAAATGATCAATTTGGAAGTATTGTCTAAGTTTGAATGCAACAAATTAAAATATCAAATTTGTGTTGAGTCTAAATATTCTAAGCATTCTTACAACTCCATTGAAAGGAATACTAATTCGTTAGACTTAATTCATACGGACATTTGTGATATGAAGTCAATACCATCTCGCGGTGGAAAGAAGTATTTCATAAGTTTTATTGACGATTGTACGCGTTATTGCTATATTCACTTACTTAATAGTAAAGATGAAGCAATATATGCATTCAAAAAATATAAAAATGAGATTGAAACGCAACTCCACAAGAAGATCAGAATGATACGAGGGCGGTGAATATGGATCTTCTTTCGAAGAAGTGTGTTTGGAATATGACATCATTCATCAAACAATTGATCCATATGAGCCACAATCCAATGAAACTGCGAAAAGAAAGAATCGAACTTTAAAGGACATGATGAATGCCTTATTAATAAGTTCTGAATTACTACAGAACTTGTGGGGGAAAGCTTTACTTACAGCTAACCGAATACTCAACCGAGTACCGCATAGCAAAACACAGTCCATATGAAATATGGAAAGGAAGAAAACCCAACTTGAAATACTTTAAAGTGTGGGTGTGTTTAGCAAATGTGCAAGTTCCTAAACCCAAGAGGGTAAAAATAGGACCCAAAACTATTGACTGTGTATTCATTGGATATTCCACTAATAGTAAATCATATCGATTTTTAGTGTACAAATCACAAAATTCCGACATTCATACCAATACGATAATAGAATCAGATAATGCATAATTTTTTGAAACTATTTATCCGTATAAAGGTAAATGTGATTCATCTAGTGAAGAATCTAAATGACCTCGGGAAGAATTAAAGAAAAATACACCAAGTAACGAAAATTCAAGGCATAGTAAACGTCAAAGGACTCCTACATCCTTTGGATAAGATTTTCTGACATTTTTGTTGGAAAATGAGCCTCAAAATTTTAAAGAAGCGATGACTTCTTTGGAAGCTAAATATTGAAAAGAGGTAGTCAATAGTGAAATTGAATCCATATTAAACAATCATACAAGAGAGTTGGTTGATCTTCCACCCGAGAACAAGGTTCCAAATGGATATTCAAAAGGAAGATGAAAGATGATGGTACTATTGACAAATATAAGGCAAGACTTGTTGTCAAAGGATTCAGACAACAAGAAGGTCTTAATTATTTTGACACATACTCACCAGTAACAAGAATAACATTCATTAGGGTGTTAATAGATTTAGTCGTTGTGTATATTCTTGAAATCCACCAAATGGACGTTGAGACAGCTTTCTAAAATAGAGATTTAGATGAAGAAATCTATATGGGACAACCCGAAAGATTTGTAGTTCCCGAGAAAGAACATAAAGTATGTCGACTTGTTAAGTCTCTACGGATTAAAACAAATACCCAAACAATGGCATGCAAAGTTTGACCAAACGATGTTGTCCAATGAATTCAAGATTAATTAATGTGATAAATATGTTTACATTAAGAACACTCCAAATCATATAGTCATTATTTGTTTGTATGTTAATGATATGTTGATAATGAGTAAAGACACTGCTGACATAAATGCTACTAAGTGTATGCTAGCTAGCAAATTTGATATGAAAGACTTAGGAGTTTCTGAATTAATTTTAGGAATCAAGATCCATAAGACTCCTCAAGGTCTAGCATTGCCTCAGTCTCATTACATTGGAAGATTTCTTGAGAAGTTCAAGTATTTAGATTTCAAAAATGCAAAACTCCAATTGACGTAATTCTTACTCTTTCAAAGAATAAAGGTGAAAGTGAATGTCAGTTGGACTATGCTAGGGTATTGGGAAGTTTAATGTACATCATGAACTGTACGCGACCTACTATAGCTTGTGCTATAAGTACACTAAGTCGGTACACGAGTAATCCAAATCAAACACATTTGATGTCAATGAAACATTTGATGGCAATGAAATGAGTTCTTAGATATTTAAAACATACCCAAAACTTTGCCTTGCATTATAATAAATATCCCGAAGTTATTCAAGGATACAATGATGCAAATTGGATCACCAGATCAAAAAAATCCAAATTCACAAGTAGATACGTATTCACGATTGGTGGAGGAGCGGTGTCATGGACGTCATCCAAAGAGATATGTATTGCTCATTCTACAATGGAGTTTGAGTTCATAGCTCTAGACAAAGCCGGTGAAGAAGCTGAATGACTCTGAAATTTCTCAGAAGATATTACTTTTTGGCCCAAACTTGTGGCACCTATATGCATACATTGTGATAGCCAAGCAGCAATAGGAAGGGCACATAGTGTTATGTATAACGGTAAATCTCGTCACATACGACATAGATAAAATATTGTTCGACAACTACTCTCTAGTGTAGTTTCCATAATTGACTATGTAAAGTCAAGAGCTAACGTGTCGGATCCACTTACAAAAGGCCTGACTAGAGAGACAATTGAAAGATCATCGAGGGGATTAAGTTTAAGGCCTAGGACAAGTCATCATGGCGCGCGGTAACTCTACCTAGTAGACTGGAGATCCCAAGAGCTAGGTTCAAAGAAATCAAATATAGTTATGAATGACGGTTCAACATTGTCAAATAACTTAGCCAATTCTCATGATGAAGACAATGATAAGAAACAAGGATAAAGCATAAAGGCTTTTTAATGAGTTAATAAAGCTTAAGTTTTTAATGGTTTCTAAGTTTGACATATATGAACAGATAGTGTATCTACAGAATGACATGTTTAGGAATCACTTATGTGAGTGTGAAGTGTAAGCCGCTTCAAGGAGTATATTAGATAAAGGCTCATGCTCTACGCACTCATGAAACTAGGCGGTGTTCATGAGTGAAACGAACACAATAGTGAGAACCAAAGACGGTTAAAAGGTTCATTGTGTGACATGTGGTTGTCTAGATATACACTAAAGCTCGACGGTTCAAAGCTACCAAATCTACCAATTGACCGAGTATATCCGACATATACTCACTATGAAAAGTTCAAAGGGAAACCTCTTATCCAGATGCAATTAATCCTTGCTTACGAATCATATAATTTTTATCATCCATGCATGTTTTTCATCATATAGTCATTCCTCATTCATGTGGGGGATTGTTGGAGCTAGTTTACTAAGTGTTAAGCTAGCTAAGTGGGTGTGAATGAGAATGGAGAAAAAATGAAAGGAAGAAAAATGTAAATTTGAAGTTATTATTTCTGCAATTTAAATTTGAATTTTGCGGAATAATAATATTCCCTTTTCCCGTAATACTCTAGAATTTACTGGATTATTTCCTACAGTTTAAACAACAAGATTGTTCACACATTTATTTCTATTCACACATTGATGTTTGTTCACACATTTGTGTCTATTTCGAATAGACATCAATTAGCACCAAATTTTGGCTATAAATAGAGGGTTGTCCCTAATTTTTTGCATCAATTCTACACATCATCTACATTCTGCATAATTTTTACAACATAAAAACTAAATCAGTGTCTTGTGTGATTCGTTGTCATCTTTGAGTTCGCGTGAAGTCATAGGCGTTTGAGGTACCGCTACTCCTTTGATAGGTTTATCCGTTATATCCTGGGATGAAGTAATCTATAACCTCATATACTTGAGGGGGTTAAATTTCTTAAGGACACACAGTGAATTTGTGGTCTTGAATACTATTTTTGTCATCTTCTTTCTCGATTTTATTGAAATATTGGTTCGTTGTTTTCTAATGACGTTTATTATTTTGAGCACAAATTGGACAACACTTACCTCTCACTCTAATTTATTTATTTATAAATCTACCCTTGTGTTTGAAATACTATTAATATAAGTGTTAGCGTAGATGATCAATTTTTATGATGATCTTAAAATGTATTCCAAGTGTTTAACTAACATATATGAGATGTTAGTGATGATTAGCATTCTCATTATTTTTTTAATATGTTATGTGTAAGATCATGTGGAGTTTAATTTCAAGTTATGTAATGATATGAATAAATTGGGAGGATCATATCTACACTTGAAAGTTGTTATACAACTTTTTGACGGGTGAATAAATGGTATTTACATTTCAATATTATCTTAAGGTTGATTAATCTTTATGATAATTTTAATGTCTCTTGTGAAGTATGTCTGATAACTGAAAATGTGAATTTCTATAGACTTTAAGAGATCATTAATAGTTAAAGTATCTTTAATTCTGCTTATATTGCTGAATTTATTGAGGTGCGGCAGGATAGGCTAGGTCATGTTAATATTGCTTCTATTAGAAGATTTAGAAATATGAATATAATTCTTGCGATGAATATTGATGAATTTTCTAAGTGTCCAGTCTATGTAGAAGCAACACATAGCAAAAATTCTTTTAAGACCAGAAAAACAAAACTGGTTGAACTAGTGCATTTAATCTTAGCTGATTTCAAGAACATAGTTAGTAGACGTGGAAACATATATTATACTATCTTTTTTGTGGATAGCTATTTTAGATACACTAAGATATATCTCCTTACATCTAAAGATGAAGTTGAAAGTATGTGTTTGAAATACAAAGTGGCAGGGAAAAACAATTAGATAGGAAAATAAAAAGAATTATGTCTAGGGATGATGAATATAGTACTAATACTCTTAAGGCCTTTTGTGAAAAAAAAGTATTATATATGAGGTTAGTTCTCCCGATACTTCCCAATAAAATGATGTAGCCGAATGAAAAAATTGAACCCTTAAGAAAATGACGAAGCTTATGCTTTAAGTTTGAATTTATCTGACAACATATGATTTGGGGGGGGGGGGGGGGGGTTGTCTTAACTGCATGTTATGTTCCTAATAGAATCCCTCATAAAAAGTTAGATAAGACTCAGTATAAGTTGTGAAAATAGTGTACTCCTAACTTGAGATTTCTGGAAGTATTGGGGTATTTTGCTAAAGTTGATCTACCAGATTTTAAATAGATATATATTGGACCTAACACCTTTGATGTTGTTTTTAGTAGTTATGCTCGAAATAGTGTTTCTTATAGATTTATCTCTTTGAATGACAAATCTATTTGTGGATATAGAGATGCTAATTTTTTCGAGCATATTTTTTTTCACTGAAAAACGATTTGCCAAGTGATGTACATGATAATGTTTTTACCTCTATGTCTGCTGAATGACCTTGTTTACCTTCCTCTAGTGGTGTTGCTAATGAGCATCAAAATGAAATTAAAAAGTGTAAAAGGCATAGAGTTGATGTCGACAGCCCATGTGCTACTCCAGTGACAATTGGGAAACTTTGCAGCCTCCTTTAAATTGTCGTGAAGGAAGTGGTTGGTTGTGAGGACAATTGACATTGAAATCTGAAAGACCATATTGGCCAGATACTCTAGGAGACAGACATGGACTAGCAGGAAGTGGGCCTGCTGGCAGATCAAGAACACGGTCAGGAAGTGGGCCAGCAGGCAGTAGGCCTGCTGGCGAAATTATGGAAGAGTAGTGGTCTAGGCTGGCAGGCAGTGGTCCTGCCGGTGTCAGCTGGACCGAAGGATGGTTTGTGGACTGAGCACAATGGTAGACCACATACGGTGAGAGTCCATCATCCAAAAAATTATAAGAATTAGACATTAAATTATACAATTTAGCAAATGAAAATTGGGTTTCATAAAAAATGACATGGCGACTAATTATGATTTTATTAGAGGATAAATCAAAACATTTTTAACCACTATGATTAGACGGATAACCCAAAAACACACAAGCGATAGAACGAGATTGATGTTTGTTAATTGTAGTGGATGGGAAGAGAGGATAGCACAAACACCCAAACACCCTAAGATGAGAATACATAAGATCTTTATGATAAAGAATTTTTAGTGGAGATTGGTATGCTAATCCTTTGCTAGGGAGTATGTTAAGTATCCATTTGTAATGTTTGATGCCAAAATGAAGGCGGTAATGAAGCATGGGCTAGTAATGTCCGAACAATATTATTAATGGTACAAATTTTTCTTTCGACTTTCCCATTTTGTGAGGACATATGAGGACAAGAAAACGGAAAAGATATGACATTAGTGTTACAAAATTTCCTAAATGATCCATTATCAAATTTCCTTCCATTATTACATTGAATTTTTTTAATTTCTCGTTCAAATTGGGTACGGATGAATGCTTTAAACGATATGAATGTGGAATAAACTTGAGACTTTTTAGACAACGAAAAGGTCCACAAAAAATTAGGATAATCATCCAAAAATAACACTTAATAACGATGGCCCAAAGAGCTCAAAATGGGAGATGTCCACAAATCACTATGAATAATATCAAATGACATTAAAGTACTAGAATAAGAGGTTACAAATAGTAATACTATCTAACATGTTTTCTAAGCGGACAAGAAGGACAAACATTAGTACTACACGTACTATTACACTCAATAAAATTATTATTTTTAAGAGAGGAAAGAACAGACACTCCCGGATGACCCAAACGTGCATGCCACAAGGAAGGTGCTAAAGCGGCAAATGTTGACGGTGTGACGTGATTAGTGTTAGTGGTGGTGATGAAGGTGATTGGATAGAGCTCGCCCCGACTATTACATCTTATTAGAGGTATCTCCGTCGTGAAATCCTTCATAGAAAATCCAAAAGGGTCAAAGTCAATAGAAACCCAATTATCAGTTGTAAATTTTCAAACAGACACCAAATTTTTAATTAAGTGAAAAACATGAAGGACATTTTTCAAGGTTAAAGGTGGGTTCGGGGGAGATAAATTTGTGTGACCATAACCACGAATTGGAATTGAATTACCATTACCAACAATTATGCCACAATTTTTGCTCAAATTGAAATAGGACCAGAGATTACCTGGTGCGGACGTCATGTGAGAAGTAGCACCGGTGTATTATGTACCAATTTGCATCCGGGGGCTTTAATCCAAGTTTATGCATCGCTGCCCAGATATCCTTGTGGGTCGGGACTACTGCTACTGGCCCCGCAGCAGTGAAGGCCTGCTGAGGCTGAGGCCCAAGCAGGCCAGCCTGCTGCCTGTTTTAGCCAGTAGTCATGTTCTGTCCAGCGGCCCAATTTGAAGGAAAGGGGCAGTGGGCCGAGATGGGACATCGTGATGTTGGCCCCATGGCCCAGTCCATCGCCCACGCCGCCCAAGCTCGCCAAGGGTTCAGATGGCTCATTCGCCGCTGACCGCCATCGCTGCCGGCCGACCGTCCGCCACTGCCGCCGTGGCCACCACCCTTGCCACCGCCAAGTCCACCGCCAAGTCCACCGCAGTTTTCCAACGTGTTTACCCTTTTTGTCACCCCGTTGTTACAGTTTTGACCATAATTTTCGGAGAATGATTGAGAGTCATCAGGTTCGCGGGACGTGGCCACATCATGGCAGAATTGGCTCTGGTATCCGCCTTTTTAGCCAATCCTGCTACTTCTGAGGTGAGAATGGAATGTGCTTGGTAGAACGGCGGGAGAGAATTTCTTTGACGAAGGAGAGTCTCAATGCCATTATACGCCTCAAAGAGTCCTGCAACCATTTGAAGAACAAGACGATCATTAATGACAGACGCACCAACGTTTTTAGTTGATTCGACAACTCCTTGAGCCTTTGACAATAGGTAAAGGTATTCGAAAAATCCTCCATATTTTGTGGGAAATTCTTGCTCAAGGATCACAGCACGAAAAGTTTTGTTGTCTTGAAATATATCACGCAACGTATTCCAAGCTTTCATTGTTCTAGCATCGGGTTCGATAATTGTCTGTAAGAGGTCTGTAGAGATGGTGGAATAGATCCATTGAAGGACCGTAGCATCAAGAGTTGCTCACATCTCAATATCATCATATGTGAAAGACACATTCTCCTTGACTTTTACCGGTGGGACGATGTGATGGAGGACTCTATTATACTGTGCGTGAATTTTAAACAGTTCTACCCACGTCGCGTATTAGACGTTTTCCATATCAAGAACAATAGAGATGTTGTTCTTTATATTGGAGACTGCAAGGGCATGATGAAATGTGTTCTTTGTGGTAGACATAATGAAAGAACAAGCGGAGAATTTAGGATTCGAAAAAAAAAGAATTGAAGGGAGGGGAGGTGTAGGTACGGCCGACGGCCAAGAAGTAGGGCGACAAAATTAAAGGTTTTTGGAGAAGGAAATTTTTTGCCCTAGACTGTTGATACAATGAAAGAGAATAATCCCCTGATTATTTTCATTAATGAAAGAGTTTATATACATGATATACAATATGTAATTATGAAAATTAAATCTACCTTTTCCTAATACAAGACTATTACGTTTTCCTAATACAAGACTACTACCATAATTATGCATGTACAAGAATTCTAATAATGTGGTAAGTAAATATAGTCCATATACACGGTTTTTCAAAATCCTTCTAGTTTCTCAGTTAATCTGTTTGGTCTCCACAAAAATTTAAAAGGAGAAATGATCAGCAGTTACGGGTTTGAGCCTTGGAGCAATAGTAAAGTTGGTTATATGTAATCTATAGGTCACGAGTTCAGTCTGTGGAATTAACTAATAATATTTGCATTAGGGTGGATCATCTACATTACACCCTCTTGGAAACGGTCCTTCGTCGAACTCAACGTGAATGCGGAACGCTTTGTGCACATCAGCTTCTTTTTAATGGTCCAACAGTCAAGTTCTTTTTTTTAATATCATTTTGGATTCATATTTCCAATAATTCACTAGAAAAGCACAATAGGGGTGGTGATATTAGGAACGAAATTATCGGGAAAAGCCAATTCCGCTTCGACTGCGGGGTGTAATAGAATATTCACCAAATATCTTTACATTAATTGTATATCTCTTATTTTAGGTAGAATTGTATTCCTATTGTAATTAGGTCTCCTATTTTATATAGAATTATATTTCCTATTGTAATTAGGTTGATTAGTTATTTAGTTTAGTTATATATATATATATATATATATATGACAACCCCAACCAGAAGGAGACCCATAATTTTAAGATGGCGGGGGCACTACAAACTTTAATATAACACGTCAATTATTAGCTACAAAATTTAGGTGCGCAACTCTCTAAAAACTTAGTGATTATAATAATTATGAACAAAGAATAAGTTTCAAAATTATCAAATATTATTAATTTAATACTAATATAACACAATCTATCCATACTTGAGCTCGAGACGAGCTTTCGTATTATGAAAACTATCAATGATAGTATCATTGCTTACATATAGAAATACGTCATTTCAATAGTCACAAACTAAACAGTAAAAAAAACAGTAACAAATTAAACAATCTGTAAAAGATGAATCACTAATATTATTATGCGATTCATTTTTTATGATAAGGGGTGATTCTCAAGGTCAATATCTAACTATGGATAGCTTGTCTGAGTAATTTTGCAGTAGAAGCTTGAAACAACTGAGCTACGGATAAGCTTTTTCTTTTCTAATCGGGAAGCTGAGAGAAGAGTGTGTTTTTGAATTTTGATTTAAAAAGCGGGGGAAAATAAAAGCTGATCACTTTATTAAAAGTTATTGACGTAAAAAAATAGAACAAAAAAAGAAGAGCGTTTAGTTCTTGCCTTACTGGAGTTCAGTTTTGTTGACCGTAAAAACTTAAAAATATCAGTAGTTGGAGTTCGGAATCGAACCCAAACCAACAGGAAGAATGAGTCTTTAAGAAAGCTTGCTGAACCAAGGGGCCCGCGGTGACGTGTAGGGGTGGGCAAAAAAATTCGGAGAACCGAAAAAATCGATTTTTTGAAAAATCGAACCGAACTAGAATTTAGTGATTCAGTTCGGTTTTTAAATTTTGGATATGAACCGAACCGAAAAAACCGAATTAAATACATAATTATTCTTATTTTTTATTTTAGGCTACTACTATCTCTTGAATCATAGTCATTGAAGTCAATCTATGAAGCTTTTATGGAACTCCAATGCGGCATGAACTTGATTAACATATCACAGAAGCATTGACATAAAATGTAGGGAGAGAAAATAGTTGTAAATTGGTGAAACTTTAAATGGTCATAACTCTGCGTTCGGATGTCTGTTTTACTCATTTTTTTTTATTTTGAGTATTTTTTTCGAGACGGGGCCGGCCCAAACTGCCCAGGCGTAGCCAATTTTTACGAAAACGTCCATTTTCCCAATCAATTTATGTTTTCCCCCAAATCGGTTTCTAATTTTCCTTTTTCTTTAGTAAACATCTCACGATACACAATAGATTTCAACGTCGAAATTTCATGGTAGTGTAGGTGTGAATGTCAATTTCAGTTTTGGAAATTCAATTTTTTTTAAAAAATAAAAAAATCCTCGACCCGACCCGGACCACTAGAAAAAACCGATATAATTCGATACGTTCGGCGATATAAACCGAACATATCGGGTTTTTTTTAAAAAAAAGTTGTATTCGATATTTTTTTTAAAAAATGATTTTTATTCGGTTCATATTTTTCGGATACAAAACCGAACCGAACCGATATATGCCCACCCCTAGTGACGTGTGGTTATTAGGAATTACTCACCGTGCCTCAATTTATGTGATATATTTTTCTTTTTAGTATATCCCAAAACAAATGATCATACAATTTTATGTTTAGAAATAATTTAACTTGAAATTTTCCTTTATACCTTTAATGAAATGATTTATGACCATACAAATATCTATGACTTGTTTTAGATAACAAGTTTCAAAAGTCTTCCTTTTTTTTAAAACTTAATGCTTAGTCAAAGTATGTTACATAAAATGGGACGGAGATAGTATATATATACAAATGCACGTGACCCCTGCTACCAAGGTAGGTCCGCTTCTGACCCCAACTTATTATTTAATAATAATATGTTGACTGGGAACAAAGGAAGGCCAATATTGGGTATTTGTATGACACATAAATATTCGCATAAATAAATATATCTAATCAATCTCAAACCTATAAAATAATTATGAATATAAAATTTATATTCGTATTATACATGAGTTTTTTTTTCTCGTAATGGCGACATCAGTTTAACATAGGCCTTGTGCTCTCTCTTGTATCAACAAGTACTCTTGGATTATCATTATATTCATAAAAAGTCGTTTCTCATTTTTTTATTTGCATAGACAACCTCATCAAGGCGTCTCCCCATCTACTCTACCATCCCACTTTTTAAAAAGTTTGAAGTTATTAAGAACAAAGTTCAACCTTCTCGTTCTAAAAAATTAGTGCATATCGTAAAATATGAAACTTTAAAGGAATAGCTTCAAGGTTGTTAAGAACAATGTTCAACCTTCTCGTTCTATTTTAAAAAGTTAGTTCATATAGTAAAATGTGAAACTTTAAAGGAATAAAACTTTATTTGTGTTTATCATCACTTGTGATCATAACAAAGTGAAAATATCCTTTGTATATTTTGTGATTAATGCAAATTAGGCATTTTTATGTACTAACTTGTGTTCTTTACCTCTGATGTATAATTATTCTAAGTGTTTTCTGAGTTAAGTCTCGACTTAGAACACATCTAGTATCAGAGTAGTGTAGATTCCAATTGCAAACTAGAAAACATGGCTGTCGGCACGAATGTAGAACTTCGCCAAAGGTAGAGGAGATGAAGGCTAACACGACCCAAACCGGAGGGTCATGACGGGCACCCGGACCTTACTTGCCGAGTACCACTAATCATGTATTTAACACATAATCGTAATTTCACATGGCCCACAAGGCCGCCGCGAGATACCCTACTGACATATGGAAATAGTAAACTGGAAAAGAGTTATGTAAAATCCTACAACTAGAAGGACCCAACCTATATACATACACATCAAGGCCGACAGAGCCATACGCGATTACTATACACAAGATAACTGTCTACAAGTCTCTAAAGAGTACGTGACATCATAAGGTCGGGACAGGGCCCCGCCATACCCATATGCATATGCAAAAATATTGTACCAAGACTAGACCGCAACCTCGGAACAAATTGAGTGCTCTAATATCAGCTGAACTGGCAACCTACTGGTGCAGACTGTCGCCCTATCTACCTGGACATGCGGGCATGAAAAACAGCATCCCTCGACAAAAGGGATGTCATTACGAATAATGTACCTAGTATGTCAGGCATGGAAAATAGCATAATAGAGACTTGAAAGTAACCTGAGACAAGAATCAACCAACCAGTAGAGAATGCCTTTGAGGGACATATTATGCCTAAGTACCATGTCTGTGTAGAGTGCCTCTGAGGAACATAATATGCCTAAATACCATAACTGTGTAGAATGCCTATGAGGGCCATAATATGCCTAAATTCCATGCAAAATGCAAATGAGGTCATACATATACATATGTGTATACAACGCCATCAAGCCTCTGTGGGCATCCCATTATATCATATCGGCCTTTGTGGGCATAATCATTATCGTGTATATCTGTACCAGCTGCAGGTGGTGTATTATATAACTCATTTGAGGTCAATGTATGTACATGAATATAATGCATGAATGATATGATAATAAAACACTATAAGTTTGTCGGAGTGATGTAATATCGCTTCACCTCCGATTAACATTATAAATACTAACATATTTTCTATATACCTCAATAAGGATTTAGGAACATATAATTGACGAGGCAAAGATGTGGTGACAGGCACGGGTTACGGAAGTGGAAAGTGTTGGTTTTTCTAAGTTTGAGACTTAGGATGTGTTGAATAAAGAATTAAAGGCGCGATAGTTTCTAACCAATTCATCATGGAATGTAAGAGATGGGATGACGATGTTTGAAACAACATGGCATGGTGATGGAATATTTCAAAGAGTTTTTTTCTTGATGTTGAATGTGAGAAACATGGCCAATGAGGAAAAGTTGCATTACTTCATGAGTAGATTTAAGTCGTGGGCCTAATTAGAGGTGAGAAGGAATAATGTTCAAAGCCTCTTTATTGCTATTGCGATAGCAAACACATCGACTGACTTCAATTTGGATGATGACCCTAGTGAAGTACTACCCAATGCAGAAAACAGTAGAAAAGAACCAAGCGTTGGAGATCGATGCAATTATGATAGAAGAGGAAAAATCCAAGGGGTTATGGTGGTCAACCCTTTAGGACTTGTTACCCCTCTTAATTTCGTATTAGTATACATTGTAAGTAAAATGATGTAAATCCAGAAAGGTTGAGAACCGTTATATGGATAGAAATGGTTTTAAAACAAGTATTAAGCAAGTATCGTAAAAATTCGGGGCTAAACGGATTAAGAAATTAAGTTTGTCGAAACTTGGGGAAATGTAGGCAGAATTTTGGATAGGATTTTAGCCCAAATTTCTGGGGGTATATCTTCTAGTGTATAAGGACTTATGGGGTACATAACCTATCTAAATTCAAGTTTAGTGAGTCTACTTTCTAATGCAACAAACCATTCATCAATCGAAGATTTGTAAAAAAGTTATGCATGTTTTAAGAAAATGTTGTTTAGGACCCACTAAGGTGGTGGAACTTTCCAAAAAGTGAATAAATCGATGGGAGCTCGACCTTTATGTCATTTTACACCATTTTCAGACCCTAAAAGCTCACAAACTCTCTCCAAGAGTTCTCCCATAACCCTATACTAATATCAAAGATAAAAGCATGAATCCAACGCTAGAAATCATGTGGTGCTTGCTAGATCGTAGTTCTTTTGTCACACCCCAACCTATGGGAGGTGGCTGGCACTAGGTACCTTGCTAGGTATGAGCATACCAAGCTAAACTCAAAGTCTGAGCCCTGTAGTCAAGCTAGGCCCTTGAGGCCATATTGTAAAATCAATCTCAAACTAGGCCGACAAGGCCGAACTTGTTCTTATTAAAGGCTAATGTGGGCCAAGGAGACCTATGTAAACACTTATACTGACGAGCGTGATAAAACATAAAATGAGGGCCGACAATGCTACTAACAAACTGTACATACTATAACTAATATAAAACATGGTTGGGACAGGACCCTGGCCTACCCATAATCTGTACCAAACCTCTACTACCTGACCTCTAGACTTGCCTGCACTCCGGAAGAGATGGAGTCTTACCAATACGTCGGTGTACCCCAATCCGCTCTACCGGGCAAACTTGTTGAACTAATTACATGCATCTGTAGGCATGAAATGCAGCGCCCCAATAATAGAATATCAGTACAAAAAAATGTACCAAGTATGTAAGGCAGAAATAAGATAAATATATATATATATAAACTTCTAAGCTGAAGAATATAACTAAATATGATAGAAATTTCTATTGGAAAGCAAGGATGGGAGTGGACTTACCACAAGCTCTAGATCTGCTTAGTCGATTACCGTTGCTTGGGCCGCTTGGCCCCTCTGCCTACCTACACTATATGTTCTGTCTCGACTCTATTTACTATCCTTACTATCTTTGATTTTTGATCTTTATTATGTTATTATCTATCATACAATCTGAATATAATATTCCGGCCTCACAAGGGATCCAGTGTGTAAGTGCATGACCCCGAAGGTAAATGTATCTAATGGCCTCGAAGGCAATTTATATTTGTGTGGCCCCGAAGGAAAACACACGTCTATTTTGCCCCGAAGGACATCTGTATATATATAGCTCCGAAGGCAATGCACATATTTGTATAACCCTGAAGGCAATTTGTATTATAGCCTCGAAGGCAATGTCAATATCCCCGAAGGCAGCATCATAGCCCCGAAGGCAAGTGTATATATACACAACAAGCAAACAATATGTAAGTAAGTACTTGCGTAGATAACTCATAGCTCATCTATCTCTTCCTGTAATTCATGGTTCGTACTTGTTAATTCTTAATTTCCTTTCTTTAGCTTTTAGCGAACTTAAACTATCTTTGGTCACGTTCGACCTATCTTTTTATATTACTCAATTCATTTATTTTATAACTCGCATATCTCTTCCTTTCTTAGGTCTAAGAAGTACTTTATATATTTGTATACTACATTCTCTTTCGTGACTCATTCTATCGTACCTCGTACCCTATTTCTCTTGGCCTTAGGGAGTCTCTTACTCCTTCTCGAATATGCATATATGCTGCTCTTGCTAGACTATTACGATCTCATCTTTTAGCTAGTATAACCTCATCCTTTTTTTACTTATGTTCTGCTACTAACCTCTTAACTTGTTTCTTCGGATCTCTTTTTATTCAAAACTCTTAGCTTACATGTAGATAGCTTACGAATATCTTGGAGGCATTACTAACTCTGCTTCTTAGGACTTACATGAAAACTCTACTCAAGTCAACTCCTTAACTCTTAGACGATCTGAATCTGTCATTAAGGAACATAGCCCTTCAGCTTCTAATAAAAAGGACACATCTAGGGATTCATGCCAGAAAGAAATAAGGATAGCCCTTACATACCTTTTCACCTTAGCTATATAAATTCCACAAGTCCTCGTATGCTCCACGAGTGATTATCTATAGTATACAAATAATTTGTATCAATGACGGATTCACATCTCATAAGAAAACTCATTCAAATATTTCATTGAATACCTAGCGTGCATAGAGTTTACATCATATTCTATATGGAGACTTATGCATATCCACACAACTCAATCCTTCCATTCCTCCTCCATAATCTCTATAACACCATTTACACTCTAACAACTCCATACCATACTCACAATTCATACAAAACAGCACAACACAACTTATCCTATCTTCAAGTTCACAAATTCATGTTCTATGGAATTTTCTTCAACAAGTAATCCTTAAACACTTGTATAATCCAAGATATAAGAAGATGGAGATGAATCTTACCTTAGGCCTCCAAAATCAGTCCAAAACAGAGCTTACTTCATGACCAAGTATTCTCCAAAGTCGATACAATATGAAGGAAAATGATTCCATGATAACCACGGGATTCCCTACGTCGGATTTATGTAGTTTGCCCTTTGTTTTCACCTTGGATCATTCAAGACTCATTAGAGAGAGTTTAGGAGTTGTTAGGGTTAGGAAATTGAAATAAAATGAGCCTTGGTCGAGTTGGGGGTCTATTTATAGTAGGAGGGGAAGTTGGAACCGTCATAACCCATAGTGGCATTTGCGAACCGCATACCGTGCCCTTGGATTGCAGGTAGGGTTGCAGACCTTGTCAGCGTTCCACCAAAAATGTATGCATTGCAGCGCTTTCTTAAAACGTTCATAACTTTATTTACAAAGCTCGGATTGATGAACGGTTTGTTGCATTGGACAGTAGACTCCCTGAACCACAACTTAGATAGGTTATGCAATCCATAAATCCTTATATACATGGAGATATGCCCCTGGCAAGTTAGTCAAAATCAATCCTGTCCGAATTGCTGCCTGCCTTTCCCCGAATTTCGATGAACTTAATTTATTTGACCTCAAAAACTTTTTTAACACTCTTAAAACTTGATAAAAATCTTCATTAACCTTATAAGGGTATCATGACCTTTCTGGATTGCGTTATCTAGCTTACGACGACATCGACGTACAAAGTGCGGGGTGTAACATCTTCATCTTGTGGCTGTTTTGGAGGATTCTTCCAAGAGAAGAAACTTCAGATTTGGAGTGATTCTTGTTGTTTAAGGTAAGATTATATCTATTCTATATGTATATGAGCATACCTAGTCTTAAACTAAGTATCTAGGCTAGAACATGAGCTATATCAAGTGAAAAACTTGTTGGTATTGTCGAGCCATGTTGGGTTATTTTAAGAGTTATTATGCTAATGTTTTATGGCTGAATATTTTTGTGTAAGGCCTAATATAGTTTTTAGTATTGTTGTATTGTGTTATAAAAGAAAACAGAAGTTGGAAAAGCAATGTTTGATATTGTAAAAGTCGAACTTGTTGCTCGTTTGTTGTTGTTGTTGTTACACCATTATTAGGCTATTGTGAGCTTAATTCTAAGTTAAATTCATTGATGGTTTACGTGAGAAGGATTCTGGATATGTGTTGCTGGTTGGCTTGCTTTATTTGAAAGAAAAGAGAAATTAGAAACATGTCGTTTAGTAATCTAAAATCGAGCTTGTGGCTCGTTACTTTGTTGTTGAGTTGTTGGTTGGTTATAACCATTATTATGACTATTGTAGGCTTGAAGAAAGTAACGAAATTAGGAGAGGTGTTGCCCATTTTAATATAGAATAATCTTGTCATTCGTTGTATAATAATTGTATATTTCGTAGCTTAACGATAACGTCATTATCGTTGTTGTAGATTAATGTGCGACGAGTTGAGTTCAACGTGGTCATCGGACATGTTGTCATAAGGTAAGTAAAGGCTATTTCACTCCTTTAGATGGCAATAATCCATAACTAAGTCAGTCCCGAACTAAGCGTACAAGAGAAGAGTCATTCATAGAAATCTCATGTTTATGTTGTTCCATCTTGATTATGTGATAGCTACCCCTTGTCGGGGATTCATATTCAGTTTATCATAGTTCCATGACTAGTTGAGAAGTAGAGTGTATACATATGTCGTGTACAGTATTACAATATACCATCGAGCCTTATGAGGTCGGGTAGATATACACCGAGCCCTATTTATATGGCTAGGAAATCAGACACTAAGACCTAATTATGAGGCCGGGCATACATACATCGAGCCTTATAAGGCTGGGCAGATGCACACCGTGCCCTATATGAAGCCGGGCAGATTATTTCACTATTGCTTATACGATACGAGTCAGAAGTAGGTAAGTATATTCCGGATTATCATTGACTCTTCATATTTCATTCAGTATATTATGTATATTAGTTTAGTTTAGTTATTCAGTTGCCTTACATACTCGGTATATTATTTCGTACTGACGCTGCTTTATTGAAGCGCTGTATTTCATGCATGCAGGTCCTGATAGAAAGATAGAGAGACCTCCACAGTAGACGGTGTCGAGTAACATCGTGATTTATAAGCTCCATCTCTTCCGAAGTTACCAAGTTCAAATCTTGGAGTCATTTTGAGTTGTATGGACCAGATGAGTAGGCCGGGGACCTGTCCCAACCATATTACAGTTTGTTCTTCTTAGAGACTTGTAGACGTGTCTTGTATGTATTGTACAACAATATGGTGGTCTTGTTGGCTCTTGTATTTACTTGGTTGGGTTGTGGTTTGTATATATCTGTAGTGGTCTTGTTGTCCCGCATAGGCACATGTATATATATATATATATATATATATATATATATATACATATCTTTTTTGTTGATTTCATATCAATTAAGATAATGGTTGTTATAGATTATTCAGAGTATAACTCTGGCCTTGTCAACCCAAATTATTTATTATGTGGTCAGTGGTTCCAAGGTTATAGATGGTACACTCGGGGTTAATAAAGCATTGGGTACCGGCCATGCCTCCCTAGGTTTGGGGCGAGACAGGACTCAAGAAATGAGCTAGCCTCGATAGGGACGTCGAGTTTCAAAGGGAGCCACTGGTTTGTTAGGGTCCTAGCTCTTTGACATTGGTTCTGTCACGATGGTGGCAAAATATTGGCATGATGAACTTGTCATGGACCCATATCCGGGTGCAGTAAACATGCATGCACGACAATGGGGGCAGCATTGTCAAGCGACAATAAGCTGTGTGGGCAAGCAGAGGCGTCATAGCATGGCATGGGCGCCGAACGATATTGACATGTAACTATAGAAAGTGGTAGGTGATAAGGTCTAACAATCTATGAAACTCAAGGCGAGTTGATGATAAATGAAAGAGAAGGCAATATAATTCAAAAATTAAGTAATGGCATGACTAAAACAAAAGTTGGCACAACAAGGTTAAAACTCGGTCAAGTGCGAGGGCCATGATACTGGTAGTGGAAGTCGGTGTGCGCGTCAAAGTCATAGGAGGCAGATGTATGGGCATAAAATTGGAAGGAGATAGTTTAAGACACCAATACTTGGTGCCAAGAAAGCCTTGGGTTGGATATTGTAAAGAAGTACGGGAAGTAAATAAATATTACAAGTGTTCGAATCGAAAGGATAAACGAATAACCAATATTCAGAACTGCCGCAAAGTTGTTGAGTCTTGAATCTTGATAACCTGAAATCAAGAAACACTAAATCTGGATGGTTACAACTGTGTGCTGAGTCGAGTGATGGCACTCTGTCTTTAAGACCAGATTGCTCCTTATATATGCTTTTACGTTAACGGACAATAGTCTCCCAAGATAAAACAACACCTAATATCAACACTACAAAGCAAATAGGTTGATTCTGACGAAGAAAACAAATACGAAATGGAGGAGTTAATCAGCCAAGATTGCCTCATTTTTGCTATTTTTTGTGTGTTTTTCGTGTTACACAATTGAGCCAAAATACATCAATATATAGCATCAGGGAGAGACTTCTCAACTGCCAAAACATGGCAGGTTTATGTCCATTGAAGGAGGGCTGATTATGGAGGAGTTAATCAGCCAAGTAATGGCTGGTTAATGCACACTAACGCTCCAAAAATCAACTCCAATGGTAGGCAGAAACTTTCTGCCTTCCGTCGTTCCCAAATTCAACTTTTCAAAAACTCTATGGACCAAACTGTAAATATTAAGCAATTTGGGGTCCAAAGAGATTATATCAGAAAGTCCCGTGTCCCGAGACCCGAGACCGGACCGGACGGGCGGCGGCGGCGCTCGTGTGGGCTTAGCCTTGAACCCAAGCACATCTAGGTCCTCCCTCCTTTAAACACATGGGTTACCCTTGGGGTCCCAAACCATTAGCCAATTATGAGACTTATAAAGAGAGAAATTCTTCTTTTTCCCACCGATGTGGTAGATTTGTCCCACACCATATTTCCATGCCTCAAACACCTTACTTCGTGGATCAATATCTCTTTCATTTCTCAACGAAATTTGACGATTCTAGGCCCTACGGTCATCTACTCACTTAGTAGATTATGCATGTGTGAAGAGACAAAGCCTCCAACATGCGGAACACTAGTGTTTAATTCATTAAATATGGGTGGACGCACCTCCCCACCAAAGGAAAATTTCCAACAGTTCTGTCACGATGGTGGCAAAAGATTGGCATGATGAACTTGTCATGGACCCATATCCAGGTGTAGTAAACATGCATGCACGACAATGGGGGCAGCATCGTCAAGCGACAACAAGTTGTGTGGGCAAGCAGAGGCGTCATAGCATGGCATGGGCGCCGAACGATATTGACATGTAACTATAGAAAGTGGTAGGTGATAAGGTCTAACAATCTATGAAACTCAAGGCGGGTTGATGATAAATGAAAGAGAAGGCAATACAATTCAAAAATTAAGTAATGGCATGACTAAAACAAAAGTTAGCACAATAAGGCTGAAACTCGGTCAAGTGCGAGGGCCATGATACTGGTAGTGGAAGTCGGTGTGCGCGTCAAAGGAATGAAATTTGAAGGAGATAGTTCAAGACACCAATACTTGGTGACAAGAAAGCCTTGGGCGCGCAACAGGCTAGTAGCACACACACATTCAGGGCAATTGGCGATTTCTTTATTGTAACCGTATGTAATTGTGCAAAATTAATTATGTTTATAGCCTTTGAATTCAAAATTTGAATAGCCTAAGCAGTTTGGGATGTCAACTGCATGTTAGGGTCAATTTGCCTTAAGTCCGACAATTATCAAAAAATGTATACACCAAGTATTGTAAGACAAAGGCTATCACATGTGTATTCTTGAACTTGGTAGATCATGTGGGAGATTCGTGAGGACAGAGGGTTTCTAAAGAGTGTCCCAAGGGGCTAAGGCTTGGAAAAGTCTTAGTAGCATTGGTCGACTTGTAATATTTGCTTAGTAAAAGTGGGTTGTGGTCGACTTGTGATCATAACAAAGTGAGGTATTTTGTGGTCGACTGGACATTACGCATGAGTCCTAATCAAGGCGGCTTAACAAAGTTGCAGTCTAAAGCAAAATTTTATTAAAAGGTCTGAAGTTTTTTTTTAAAAATGTCTTTCATATATATTTATTTAACGTCTATATATTTTTAGCTTTTTTAGATTCAAAAGTTGCAATTTCTGGACGGGATGTCCTGCGGATCTTTTCATCATCTATATACCCTAGAGGCTAGAACATAGACGGTAATCTGTTTAATCAAACTTTTTTCAGAGTTATTCAAAACGTAATCATATAACAATCTGGGTGATAATCTTAAGTTCAATTTCATTTTTTAAATTTGAGTCTATAATCTCCTATCAGCAATCCAAACATCATAAGAACAATCAATATTATTCGTCTAAACATCATAACAGTAGTCTAATATCAACCTTCAAGCATCATATCAACAAGGTAATATACTTATCAAAATCATAATTAGAAACACATAGTTAGAACACATACCTTTAATCCGATATTCAGATCACCGAAGTAGTCTCACCCTCCTTTGGCCTGTATTTCCCCTTTGCCTTCCTGCCATGGTACTCGCTTTGGGAGCCTGGGAGTCAGTTACGGGTATCCTCTGACTATCCTTAAAAAGATGTTGTATTCTTACTAGTATGGTTCTAATCATAAGTTATCAAAGTATGATACTCTTATTCTTATGATACTAGCTGGTGGATATTAAATTATTCTTATGTTGTTCTTGGATAATAGTTGATCTAATCTTATTCTGCTCTTGGGATGATATTCGATTATAGACTAAAGGGTGCTTTAGCTAAACATAGAGAGAATGTTTGTAAAGGTTTGTATTTCAGAATTTTTCGAATGATCTTTCGTCTTGACAAGAGGCTCCTTATATAGATAACCTCGGCTATTCACTATTCCTAACTTTTTTAAAGTAAACAGTATTACTTTTCAAAAAGTCTTAAAGTAAACAGTAATCTGACAAAATACTTTTACAAAAGTCATAAAGGCTACAGTGTCTACAGTGTCTTGTCTGCTCCTTTCCGTAAAGTTGTTTTGTCGTTTAGTTTTTTGCTTTCCAAAAAGTCGTAAAGGCAATAGTGCCTATCTGCTGCTTTCCGTAAAGCTGTTTTGTCAATATCTGGCTAATCTGTCAGCTGTTCATTCTGGCATGACTTTCGCGAGAAATGTCATATGCTTGTCGGGCTGCTACTTTCCAGCTGTCCGGTTGATTTTCGTTAATCAATTGTAACTCAATAATCATTTTGGGCCGTGAGGCCATAATCTGTTTTTGGGCACTAAGGCCTCTTTTGTTTGGGCTTTCTGTAGTTTAAACTACATTGGGCCATATTCTTTTGGGTCTGTTATGACCTCTTTTCTGGGTTACCAGTGTTTTAATCAGTTGGATCCATAGGATCTGTGTAAATAAAACTTACACGTTTTAATTTATTCTGTTGGGTCAATAAGACCTCTTGTACTGGGTTACCAGTCTAATAATCTTTTTTGGGCCATAAGGTTCTTAATCTTATTTGGGCCATAAGGCCATAATCTTTTGGGTCCATAGGACCTCTTTTCTTGGGTTACAAGTAGTAAAACTACATGTTCCCTGTCATGATAATCTTTTGGGCCCTAAGGCCGTTTTTTTTTTTCCGCAAGAAATTACATTGTACCTGCAAAAAATAATCAGTTTTTACCTCCTTATTCAAAAGGATCAGGACTTTGTTCTTTTTGATACTTACAATAGACGTTGATGCCATTTCTGTTCTAATCACTGGACGTCTTCTTTGTTCAGTCATAGCTTTGTAGTGTCGAATAGTCTCGTCAGTATGAGTATGCTTTAGGTTAATAATCTTGTCTAATAGAAGGGTTAATTCGGTAGTCTCCTTTACTTCAATATCATTGTCGTAGTAAAGGGTCATGATCTCTTCGACATCTCCACCTTTGGAAGATCCTATCACGGATGCTTTCCGGTTTCTAATCATGTCCTCTATTCTGGTTTTCAAAGTTATTAATCCAAATGCTCTTTTATTACTCATCCATCTGGAATTTCTCCATTGTACAGGAATCTTTTGGTTCAAATTCTTGTCTTTCCCGTTGATGGTACTATTCCTTCCTGCTTTGAAAATTTGACATATGATAATCGGCTTACCTTTTAGATCTGTTGAGCGTCTAATATCTCAGATTCCGTAAATCCCTTTGCCAAAGGATTCCATCATCGATTCTGTTGATCCGTAATAATCTGTGGTAGTTTAGTCGGGTTATTCATTTTTTCATCGCGACAATTTTGTCAATAAATCCATATGTAAATAGTCTCTCAACAACATTCGGTTTGCCCGTTCAACGCAAATGAATCTGGGATATTTACTCGGTTTTGCATTGCGTAAAATATCGGGGTTAGTTTTGTAATCATAGAATTTATTAATCTTCTCATAAGTCAGTAATCATTTCAGGTCCAAACTTCAAAGTGTCTGCCATGGATACCGCCGATGAAATTGAAGGTACTACCGTGACATTGTTGCAAGCTTGGATGAGAATGGTACAAAGGTTTTTGTTGTACGGTGGGATTGTAATCTTTGTTTTTCTGTTTGTAAGCTTTTGAACTTTGTAAAATCTTGTATAGCTTCCGCTAGTTTGTGGATGGTTTGGGTATTTTCTTGTAATCTGCAATCAATATCTCATTTGTCCTCGATAATCTCTTGCATAGCTTTTGCTATGTACTCTTCAAAGTCTTTCTTTGTCAATTGACATTATATCTGCTAAGAAAATCAGCTAAAACATTTTTAGTTCCAGATATATTTTTAACAATAAAATCGTAACAACAGAAGAATGATTGCCATTTTCTTCTTTTATTCAGTTCGGGTAAAGGATCTATTATGTTTGTAATAAACGCTTTCACCTGAGTATTATCAGTTCTAACAATGAATTTTACTGGTAGTAAATGGTAATGAAATCTTTTAATTCCAAATTTTACTGCCAATAATTCTTTTTCGTTGATATGGTAGTTCTTCTCGTTAGGCTTCCACGTTCCGCCTCCATATCCACAAATTAACATTTTTTTCTTTATCTACATCTTCTTTATCATATGCTATTAGGACTGCTCCCCATCCTATGTCACTAGCATCTGTAAAGAGTTCCAGTTGATCTTGGTCTGTAGGTACTCTATGTTTTGGTAATGATTTTACCTTCTCTTTAATCTTGTTGATCGCATTGGTATGTTCTTCCTTCCAGTCGAAGGTTACATCTTTTTTAATCAAATCTTGCAATGGTTTTCTCAGATATGGTAAATCTTTTATGTGGTCTGCCGCATAGTTTATTACTCCAAGAAATTGCTGCACTTCTCTTTTGTTTTCCAATCTTTCTTTAAATTCTTTAATCTTTGTTACCACATGTTCCTGCAATTGTATTCCCTCACTATCTACAATATAGCCTAGGAATTCAATAGTATTTTTGAATATTTCTGATTTCTTTTATGATAGAAGTATTCCGTGTTGGTTTACCGTTTCAATAAATTGCTCCACATGTTTAATATGGTCTTCTAAGCTGCTGCTGTAAACCAGTATATCATCTACATATACTAATCTGGCTTTCCCTTGTTTTAGCTCTTTATGTTTTCTTACTAAAAAGGTTGGGCTACTATGAGGACTTTTACTTTCTCTTATTACTTTCATTTCTAGTAATTCCTTAATCTGGGTTTCAAATTCCTTTTGATCTGTTGGGCTATATCTTATTGGTTTTGTTCTGACTAAATCACTAGGATCTATCAGTTTTATTTCTCCATATATCTTTTCCTTTTCCCATAGCTGCATCGGGTTTTCTCCGAAATTTCCTTTTAACATACCTAAGTACTTTTCTTTTAATAATTCTAGATTATTATTTCTATCCATTTTTATAGTACATAATCTTATGGTGTTTATCGCAATATTCTTTTCAAAGATAATCCATTTATCACAGGGGGATTGTAAACAAAATGTATTTCTGTTAATCACTTGAGTTTTAAAGTAATCTAGGAAGTTATTTCCTAATAACACTTGCTGCTTCATGTTATCCAATTGATATACTATTGGTAATCTGAAAATAGTTTTTCCTAAAACAATTCTCATGTTTTCCTCTATTATATCTAATTCTTTAGATTGTTCATTAAATCCTGATACCTTAGCTCTATGTATTCTTGACCTTTTCCATCTATGTGATTCTAATACATCCTTTCTTGCTAAGCATATATCTGCTCCACTATCTATAAATATTTTTTGCTTTACCATCTTGTTAGGCTTATATTCTATATGGGCTTCTATGTGAATTGCTACCATTTAGTCAGGTTCATTCAATCTTCTGCGGAGTTCTTCATCTTGTTCATACTCTCGTACTTCCTGTCGAGTTTCCCTATCTCTCAGTGACTCTTCTATGAGTCTTGCTAGCTCGATTTGTTTCCAATGTATCTTATTCATTTCTTCCCTTATTTTTGATAATCGATTGGTAATCTTTTTGTACCTATCATTGTAATATATACTCCCTGTTTCACTAACTGTTGAAGTCATAATTAGCTTGCGTCGAGTATATTCTTCGCATTGTATCCAGTATTCTCTTTCCCTTATCAATACTCTTTTCTGTCTTTCTAGTGTATTCATTTTTTATTCAGAACTATCTTCACTTTCTGATTTTTGGTTGACATAACTTACTCTTTCAGATTCTGATTCTTCATCTGTTTCACTAACATAAAAATCTTCATAATCGTACCACTTATTATTGTCTTCTTTAATCTGCTGTAAGCTCATTATAAATTGTTCTGTATTTATGTATTTTCTTCTTGTTTTTTTTAACTTTGGGCACTTGTTTGCGTAGTGTCCCTTCTCATTGCAATTCCAACATTTGCATTCTTTAACCTTTTCTTCTTTAGTTTTAGACTTGTCTCGCTTCTATGGGGTTTACATTTCTTCGTCTTGAATTTTCTTTTATATCTAAATTTATTTCTTGTATCTTGATTGTTTCTATACCTTTTAAATCTCTTTTTCTTATAGGATTTGTAATAAGGTTTTTCTTATATTTATATTTCTTATCTCTGTAGTTTCTCTCATACTTATCCTTGTATTTTCTATGTCTTTTATGCTTCTTATACTTCTTTTCCTTTACATTATCATCGCATCCAAATATTAATCTACGCTCAAGAAATCCACATATTTCCCTTAATCCTATTTTTTTATCTTTTTAATCTTTGTCATAATCGATATTCTTCGCATTTTCTCATTAGATATGCTCTTAGCACTCGTATTCTTTCTCCTAAGGTATTTTCCTTAGGTTCTAATTGTACGTATTCTTTTGATATCTCAATGTTATATGGTACGCAAATGATCATAGTATAATCAATTGATAAATTACTCCTTCTTCTCGTAGAAATCTAGCTTCATAAAAGAATTTACTAAAACTAATCGTATATTCTCGTAGTTTATTTATCTTACAACATTTCATGTTATTCAGGTTCATGATAATCTCTGCTTTTCTTTCTCGCTAAAACATTTTCTCTGCTACTAACCATTTTTCACCTAAGAATTCTCTTTTTAACAATAAATCAAATATCATTAGCATTGATTTCCAATCATTTGCATAACTTAATACTTCTCCTCTTAGTTGATATGCAATTGATTCTATCCAAGATCTTTGCTTTTCCAATTAGAGTTTTTGATATTAAATCATACATGTAATCTAGGTTTTCTGTCTGCGTGCTATTCATTAATGCAATATACATTCCTAAGTTCCAGTCTGTTATTCTTCTTCCTACTTCTTGTTCATCATAAACATTATCTAAATCTAGAAAATATCCAATATAATTTACTCCTTGGGTCACTGATCCTACAAATTCTTTAAATTCAAATTTGTCGCCCTATAGGTATATGATCGTAGTCCGTATTTCTTCTAGTTATTACTTCCAAATTTGGGTCTATTAAATCTTCCTCTGGATAGTCGCAAAGATCTTCCTTGATTATTTTTTCTGATTCTATTTCAGTTTCTATATGTCCATTGTAATCATCTTCTATATCACTGTCTGGTTCATCCTCTATTATTGCATTTACTCTTTTCATTTTTTGTAAAGCTTCTATTATTTGGCTATTTTCTTTTACTATTTCCATATTCTCAGAATTTTCTTCTTCTTCTATGAGTTCTACTACTTGTAATTCATGGTCCTGTCTGCTCATCAAGATTATTGCTTTTCGAGGTATTTTCATCACTTAATTTAATCTTTCGAATTTTCTTTTTCCTTTCAATTCTTCTAATCGTTTCTCTTAGAAATTGCATTTCTTCTCTGAGTTCTAATAGTTCTTGTTTTACCTCCCTTAGTTCTTCCTTCGTTTCTCTTAGTTCTTTTTTGGTTTCTTTTAACTCTACTTTAGTTTCTTTTAAAAGGGTTTGCGTATTTTATATTTTCCTTTATATTTTCTATACTTATTATACCACTGCCTCATCGCTTGATTTTAGATTCAGGTTTTCTTCTTTTAATTCATTAATCTGCCTTCTGTTTATCTAATCTTAGGTTTAGGTATTCATAAGTTGTTTTCTCTACTTCTTTACTGGTGTCTTTACCTCTTTCACTTTTCTTCTTTCACTGGTTTTGATCTTATAGGCTCATATTTATACCTTTCTTTTTCTATGATATCCTTACCGTGAGTTTTTAAAAATGTGATTGCCCCAGGTTCCATTAGAATTTTCCTTATTTATTTAGCTTCGTTAGTCCTCCTAAAGCATCTATTACATCTTTTGGTAATTTTGGTTTTATTTTGCTTATATCTACCATTACAGGTATTTTACTTCTTCTCCATGCATCTATTGGCAGTATTTCTGGTTTATGTATAGTAGTTTTTGCTATAGTCGTTTCTTTACTCAGATCTTGGCTTCCTCACTAGGTTCTTTTTGTTTTCCTTTGCTTTTTTCTTCTAATAACATATTCAACTTTTCTACTATCAATTTAAACGTTGGTATTTCAGATACATTCCATAAGCTAGTTAATTCTTCCCTAATCATTTGTTGGGTTTTATTCTGATTATCTCTTACTTCATTCATTAATGACAAGATATTTTTCATTTTCTTTTAATACAACTTCTTCCCATAACGCATCTATTTTTTCGTTATTGCTCATAATCGAGATTGTTTATTCGTTTTCCAACCGTTTCCCATATCTATCCATACTTTGCTAAACTTTTCACATTGCTTTTCTAGTTGTGCTATATCCTTTTCTAATTTCATTTCTTTTCTTATTTGTATTCAAGATATTTTAACTGTGAATATATTTCTCCTGATAAGGCCGTCTTTATAGTCTTTAGCTTTTGTTTTTCTTTATTATTTTTAATCAGTATATTCATATTTTGTTGATAAATCTAGTTTTTCCTTGGTCAGTTATTTCTATTAAATTGTTATTTATCTTATAAGTAATCATGGTCAAAAATAACTTCCTAATAATAATTCATTCAAGCTATCATATTCTATTACTCCTATGTTAATCTTGTACTCTAGGTCTTGAATTTTGAACCTTAAATTTATACTCTTTGTAATTATTATTTCTCTTTCATTTTCCTGGATAATTATAAATCATGTGGTTCTATTATACTACACTCGTTTCGTTTATCTTATTTATATGTATAAAACTTTTAATTGCTCCAAAGATTTATTTCTGCTATTACATCCATAGTTATCATATTCTTAAATATTATAACCTTGATTTTTAATCTATTACAGTCTATTTTTATTAGATCAATAGTTCTTGGTTCTATTCTAGGTAAACTATGTAATGATTCTCTGGTTATGCTTAATCTTGATCCTTCTATCTTTGGGATTAATCTTCTTGAAGGTGTTGATGTTCTAGTTTTAAAATCCATGTATATTTCTTCCGGTATGGTTATCTGGAATTTTCCTTGTGCTCAATTTGTTCTAATATTTCTTTATACATTTTTGGTACTATTATATTCATTTCATTTTGTTTTCTTATATGGTGGTTACTGTTAAGGCATATATCATTTTAGTCTCTATACTTATTACTTTGCTTCCTGGTGGCATATTTATTCCATCTAATTTGTAATATAATGTTAAGGCTAAATCTTTATTCTCATCTTTTAATGATACACTAAAATCCGTTGTATAGTAAATTTTAACTTCTGATATATTAAATTTCCTTTAATCACTGATATTAATGCATCTTGTAAATTTCCTAATATTCTGTCATCTAATACGTAAATTTGTATAGGTGTATCAATATTCTTTTGAAAATATGCTTTAATCGTGAATTCTACTCCTCCAAAGTAAATATTTCTGTACCTCTTTGCTTCTTTGGTAGATAGTTTTCCTAGTTCTCTTTTTATTACTTCATCGCTTATCAAATTGATCTTTGTTCTTCCATTCGTACTAGTAGTATCTATTATATTCTCATGTTTATGGGCAATATATCTTATCTCCTTATTCCTCTCAAATCATTTTGTTTTGAATATCTTTTTTACTGATACTTCATCTCTTTCTTCTTGAATCTTTTGATATGTATCTGGTTTAAAACTTAATGTTTGACTAGTTCCTCCTTCATAAGTATTCATTTGATAATAAAGATCTTTAGGTCCTAATTTATTTTCCTTATCCATATTTTAATAAATCAATATATCGATATTGTTCTTGTATGATCTCTTTTAATTCTCTAATTTCGTTTTCATTGCTAATCTCTTTTGCTAAGTTTTGCTCTCTTATTTTTTCGATTTCATCCTCCTTCTGCCTAATTCTTTCTTCTCTTAGCGCTGATAAATTTCTTAAAAATGTTATCTTATCTTCCTGTTTATTCATAGTTATATGTTGCTCTAATAATTGTTTATCCTTTTCTTCAATTATTTTTATTCCTATTCTACAACTTATAATATGTTGGTTTATATCTCTATTATATGTAAGCGGTTTTTCTGCTACTCTTTATAACTGTACTTTTTGTTCTTGCTGCTGTACTAATCTAGTTTCATCCATAGTGTTCTATTTCCATTCTTAAATCTGATTTTATTCTTTCTATAAAGTCATTCATTTCATATATTCGAGTATTTATCTCTACCAATCTTTCATATGCTAACATATTTATTCGATCTCTTAATTCTAGTTGCTCGTCATTATATGTTAGTTCTGGTCTATTCTCTATCATCCAATTTTCTTGAGATTCAATTATTATCTTATTCTGACTTCGCATTTCTAATAATTCTCTTTTCATTTCTCTGGATCTCCATAACATCTGATTTAAGATTCTAACTTGCCTAAACGATGGATGTGTTTTCATTTTTTAAACGCTTGTTCTAATTACAGGCTTTGATACCAATTTATTCTAATATTTTTTCAACTGGCGATATAGCTAATCAAATCACATGATTAACATTTGCTCTTCTCATTTTTACAAACTTCTTGAACTCGTACCTTAAAATATTACTTCCACCGTTCAATTTATGTGTCTTAATTATTATTTGGAGTTCAAAACATATTTTCTTTGATCGTGACTTTTTCAGATACTTTCTAAATATTTTTGAATTGTTAACTATTGTGACTTGTGGTACCTTTGATGTAGTTTCTAATTTTGTAAATTTATTTCAAAAATTGAACATTCAATGTTCGAATTTTCACCGAACATTAATTAGGTTAACCCTCATGCTCTGGATCAAGCCACATCATTACGAGGAGTAAATAATTTTTGAAGAATAAAAAATTAGCCATAGAACCTACTATCAATTAAAAAAAGGTGGCCTGAAAAATTCGGGGCCTAAAACCTTTGCCTTTTTTGCTTTGCCTTAATTCTGTACCGGTCCTAATTTCCAAAATGAGACAAAGTTATAGTCAGGATTTTTAGTATGGATTCTTAACTCCAATAGAATATTTAGTTTATGAATTCTGAAATTTATTTCTTTTTGCTTATTGAATTTTAAATATATTATATTTTTATCATATAAATTAAATTTTAAATTAAAATTATTGAATTTTATCGACTCTAACTTTGCCGGACATCTGACGCATTACCTCAAGGGTGTCCTAAAATTTCTCCATTCAACTGTACTAAGGAGTCATCCCCAAAGTAAGGTAAAATCATGAAAATTTGAGTTTATAGAGAATCTACATATTCAACTCCAGAAGATCATAAGACAGCCAAAAAGGCCTAAACATGTTCTGTCGTCAACAATGTTGGCAAATCCGCTGCTCCCACTTCTTTCTTTCTTATATATTATCCTATGCTACTTGCTTATCACACTTCCATTTCTTGTCGAGTTCATATGTTAGTTGTATAAAATTGTAATGCATGAATATACTAAATAATGATTAATAATAAAAGCATAATTATATATGATGATGATATTAATAAAACGGTTGCTATATAGTGAATAATAAAAGAAAATATCATGTAGGATTAATCTTTTACAGCTTTAGTGATATTTTTTCCTCAATATACATACTTTTGTCTTCAAATTGCTAGGATGCATATTCTATTTTCATAATTTATCACCTGTAAAATATCACATAATTTTGGAAATATTATGTAATATTGTCAATCAAATGCGTCAAAAGTTAAGCCACATTGCTTTGCATCTATATGACCAACCTGACAAATTGCGTTAGTATGCAAAGATTATTTTTCGTAACCTTACTAAACAAATGTTGTTTTGTTTGACGCAAAATTTTATGTCAGATTATATTTCCCTGTGTCACGTTCAATTACGTGTTCGACTCACATTAAAAGCTTGAATTTCTTGTATAACAGAGCTGATGGTATGTAGGTAAAAGAAAAAAATTCTTTACCCTTTAAGTAATTATAAACAAAATACAATATCAATTCAATTTATTATAAACCTATTTAAAAGAAATAAAGCTTGTATCTATAAGAATTAAATCCAAATAATAATTGAATTGATTAGTGGGATTACCTTACATTTCTGCAAGAGGTTATTTCCACAGCTTGAACTCATGACCTCCTGATCACATGAAAATAACTTTATCAGTTACTCTAAAAATATAAAGTAAACACATTTTTATGTGTCTCCAGTTATTGATTTCCTACGTTGTGTTAAGATAAGACTTTACAATTGATTGGTCACCGACGTTGTCAAAATGTCAATAAGATTCAGAGAACATTCCTAAAAGGAAAATTAAGTAGACTAATTCACGACCCCTCTTGTTAAAAAATAAAATAAAATAAAATATTATATATGTCATCAGTCACTTAGGTATCATTCAAAGCACACCAACTATGACCAAACCAGAACTTTTCTTTTAGTCAAAGAATTATGGCGGAAACTCTTCTTTTTATCTTAGTCTTTGGTCAGGCTGGTAATCCCAATCAAATAAGCAATCACAAACGCTACAAGCAACCTATTTCATACCCTTTTCATCGTACTTCCTCTTCTCAGTTGTAAAACAAGCAAAGTATGGAAAAAAATCTGTGTATTGTCCTATACATATTGGGCTGGTGTGTAACTAACTTTTATTCTTTGTGCAAGAAATCATAAAATTATACTAGGGTACTGTATATCATAGTATATGAGCTGTGTATACTCAGGTCTTGACTTGAAAGTGAAGTGGGCTTGTTTCCTTTGGCGTGTAACTGTTCTTTATAACAGGTCCAAATGTTGTAGTTTAATGGGTAGCCCATTTTAATTGATAACAATGAAGTAGGTGGAGACTTCAACTTCGTCTTCTTCACAACAATAGAGCAGTGACTATGTGCTCCAACACCCCCCCCCCTCAAGTTGGAAGGGTGTGGAAAAACCCCCAACTTGTCAAGTAGACGGTGGTGAGAAGCCCCTGGGAGAGGTTTCGTGAAAATATCCGCTACCTGAGAAACAGAGGGAACAAAATTGAGGGATATAAGTCCGGCAAGAAATTATTGTCGGACAAAGTGTCAATCGAGCTCAACGTGTTTGGTACGCTCGTGAAACACAGGGTTACGAGCGATGTGAATGGCGGATTGTGAATCAGAGTGGAGAGGTACGGGCAACGAAGGAGAAATGGTGGGATTGGTAATAAGACGAACCATCCATGTTATCTCGGCAACAACTTGCTGCATGGAACGGGATTCCGCTTCGGCCGATGACAAAGACACTAGAGCTTGTTTCTTGGATTTCCACGAGAACGGAGTACCTCCAAAACTGAGGAAATAACCACTGATTAAGCGACGGGTGTCAGGACACGACCCCCAATCGGAATCACAATAAGCTTGAAGATCAAAATATGGAGTAGAAGTAAACATCAGACCCATAGCTGGGTTACCAAGAAGATATTGAAGACAATGAGTGGCAGCTTTAAAGTGAGGAACCCGAGGAGATTGCATGTACTGGCTCAAGTGCTGAACGACAAATGCTAAATCTGGTTGGGTATGGGTCAAAAAGTTAAATTTACCAACGAGACGACAATACATCGTGGGTTCAGTGAGAAGATCACCCTTATCGGCTTTGAGTTTGGTGGAAATTTCAATCGGAGAAGGTACAGGCTTTTTGTGAAGGCAATTGAACTTGGAGAGAATATCTAAGGTAAAGTTTCATTGTGTGGCGATTAACCCCTATTTTTCCCTTAGTAATTCAAGTTCAAGAAAATAGCGTGCAACACCGAGATCTTTGATCTGAAATTAAGAATGTAGAAATGCTTTGAGATCACTTAATTCGGCTAAATCATCTCATGTAACTAAAATGTCATCCACATATATGGCAAGAATACAAACCCCCTTTGAAGTCTTCTTAAAAATAGTGAGTAATCATTTAATGAATGAAAATATCCCTTGAAATGAAGAGTTGAAGTAAGCCTTGCATATTACTGTCGTGAGGCTTGCTTCAAGCCATAAAGAGATTTCTTTTACATTACAAACAAGACCAGGATTTGGGACTGTTAAACCTGCTGGTACCTTCATATAGACCTTCTATTGTACAGTGTCATGTAAAAAGGCATTGTTTACATCTAATTAGAAAAGATCCCAACCTTTTTTGAGAGCAACAACAATTAGACATCTTATTGTGGTCATTTTGACCACTGAAGAATAAGTTTCTGAGTAATCTATCTCTTTTTTTTAATATCCCCTCGAATGATCAAACGAGTTTTATACCTTTCAAGAGAACCATCTGCTTTATATTTAACCTTGTACACCCATTTAGAGGGTAAAGTTTTGTGACCAATGGGCAAAGGAACTAGATTCGATGTCTGATTTGCATGTAGTGCATTAAATTCTTATTGTATTGCATCCAGCCAACAAGGGTGAAGGGAAGCTTGGGTATAAGAAGTTGGCTTAGGTATTGTAGCAACATTGTTGATAAAAGATTGGTTAGAGTGAGATAGTGTAGAAAAAGAGATTGAAGTAGGTTTGAGAGAAGCTGCAAAACAAATGTTAGTGATCAGTTAAACAAACAACATTGCATATATAATCTGCCAAATGGGGAGAGGTTGTTTAGTTCTAGTTGATTGCCTAGTGGGAACAACAACATTAGGAGTAGGAATTATATGAACAAATGGTGGATTGATAGGTGGTACAGAGTCAGGGACCTAAGAAGGAGGTGATGTTGGGGTGTTAGTGATAGAAATTGGAGGAGTGTAAGTAATAGTAACAGTAGGAAGTGGAGGAGTAGGTGATGGTATAACTTGTTTTGTAGGTAAAGTAGTTGGAAGAATATTAGTAGGCACATCTTGAACATCTTAAATTGTAGGAAAGATATCTTGTTCTGAAGAAAGTGTAGGAGGGATAGGTTGATTGAATTAAGGGGTAGGAAAAGTAAGAATGTCATTTGTGTATTTAGAAAAAGGAAAAATAGACTAAAAGAACCTGACATCCCTGGAAACAAAAATCCTTTTTGTTTGTAAATCTAAAAGCTTGCAACCCTTTTAATTGAAAGGATAACCTATGAAAACACACTTAGTGGCTCTTCGGTCAAGTTTAGATCTTAAATGTGGCAAAGTGCTAGCATAGCAAAGATAACCAAAAGTTTCGAGTGAGTGATATTGTGGAAGAGTATGTAAAAGTAATTCATAGGGTGTTTTGTAGTTTAAAACTCTTGAAGGAAATCTGTGTATAAGATAAGTGGAAGTTAACAAACAATCACCCCAATAAGACAAAGACAAATGAGATTGATAAAGAAGAGCTCTACATGTTTCCAAGAGATGTCTATGTTTCTTTTCAATCACACCATTTTGTTGTTGTGTGGATACATAGGTGGTCTGATGAATTATACCTTGTGAAGATAAGAAAGAGGAATTTTCTAAACTAGATCCCAGTTCTTTTGCATTATCAGACCTAATGATCTTTACTTTGGTGTCAAATTATCTTTCCACCATGTTAAGGAACTGTTTAAGAACATGAAATGCATTGCTCTTTGTTTTAAGAATATAAGTCCAACACCCTCTACTAAAATCATGAACAATGGTTAAGAAATGCCTAAAATCATCATGGGTGACTACCTTATATGGTCTCCAGGTATCAACATGTATAAGTTCAAAAATAGCTTTAGTTGAAATTGTACTAGAAGTAAAGAGTAATTTAGACTGTCTATCTTTTGCACAAACATCACAAGGGAGAGATAAAGTAGAAGATTGTAAGGGAAAACTGGAAATATTCTTTATATTAGAAATGGCAAATGCCCCTATCTTTGGTGCCAAAGTCTTACATTTGGATTACTACTAGAAACAAGACTGGAATTAGAAAAAACAGGAACTTTGGAAAGTAAATTACTGCTAGATTTAGTGGACAAACTAGACAAACTACTAGGTGAGATGGAAACTGTAGAAGCTGAAATTGAACTTGGCTTGAGTGGAGTAGACTTGAGGATGTATAGACTTTCATGAACTTCACCAAGAACCATTGACCTTTTCATGGAAGGGCCCTGAAAAATTACACCAAAAGAGAAGAATATTAACATACAATGAAATTGAGTAGTGAACTTGTGTATTGATAGGAGATTGAATTTGAAATCTGGTACAAAAAGAATATTATGTAGTATTAAGTTAGGCAAGACTGTTACACTTCCTTTTAGTGTAACTTTGAGTTTTTGAGAATTTGGCAGACTAACATACATAGCTGAAGATAAAGATGTCACATTAGATAAAATTGATAAATCAAAGGTCATGTGTTCTGAAGCTCCACTGTCCAGTATCCATGAATTAGACTGAATATGAGTAGAACGTGAAAAAGAATTAGGATTAAAGTGAGGTGTAATTATACCAGCACAATTGGCTGAAGTAGTGGCCACACAACTTGCATCACTTTGCTCACCATACTTGAATTGCTGCATTAAATTAGCCAGTTGATTCTGTTGTCCAAACCTTAAATCCTTAGCAAAAGCAAAGTAATCATCTGAAACTGTATCTGTGATAACAGGGGTAGCATTTGCATTGCTATGAACTGGCTGTTTGTTCTTTTTAGATCTTGTGAACATAAAATTTGGGGGAAAGCCAATGAGCCTATAGCACTTGTTGATGTCATGATTTGTCATATTGCAATATGTGCAAAATAACCCTGAACCTGATGCTTGCTTGTCGAAGTTTCCTTTGAATTTTCCTTCAAAACCTGCATTATTCTGCTGAAAGTTGTTGTGATGCTTTTGAGAAGTGTAATTGTATTTCTGGTTTGAAACCATGAAAGCAGCCTCAGAAAGGTGTGCTTACATGTGTACTTCATTTTACTTTTCATCTTGTATAAGCAAAGAATAGGCTGAGCTCACAGTTGGTAAGGGATCCATCATCAAGATGGTACTCTTTGACACTGAAATAGCGGTTATTCAGTCCCATAAGAAACTAGATCAGCCTTCCATCCCTAGTTTGTTTTTAAAGCTCTACTCCAACCAGCATATCCCTTCCCATCAAACAGAGAGTTGACAAGCAACATCCTGGTGAATTAGATGGATGAAGGTAGAATGGACTAGAGTGATCATTGTGAGAGTTGATTTGTGTTTTAAGAACTGAAGCATCAGTAGCAGTAGTCTGTGTATTCACCATTGTTCGATGAAAGAATGAAGAAATATCATAAATCAATAAAGTGGATCTTACAGAAGAAACACCCTAGAACACTGATAGAGTAAGATTAAAATATTAAAAGCAAAAGGTGGTATTTAGAGAAGAGCACTTTACAGCTTTGATACCATGTTATAAAACAAGAAAAGTATGGAAATTTTTCTGTGTATTCATCTCAAGAACAATGCATGTATATATACAAGAGAATGGAATCAAAAGAAAGTTTTCTTCCTAGCTAGTTGTCCTATACATATTGGGCTGGTGTGTAACTAACTTTTATTCTGTGTAAGAATCATAAAATTTTACTAGGGTGTATGTTAGTGTATGGTAGCTTAAATGGACATTATATCATAGTATATGGGCTGCTGTGTATACTCGTGTCTTGACTTGCAACTGAAGTGGGACTATTTCCTTTGGCGTGTAACTGTTCTTTATAACAGGTCCACATGTTGTAGAGTTTAATGGACAACCCATTTTGATTGATAACAACGAAGTAGGTGGAGACTTCGACTTCATCTTCTTCACAAAAATTGAGAAGTAACTATGTGATTCAACACCTTCCAAGGTCAACTCTTTCATCAAACTATAAATTCATTCTTTCCTTTGTTTTTGAATAAACTATAGGTGGTTACATATAAAAAAATCTTTTATTTCAAACAATTCAGAAATAATTATTTTATTTTACTGATATTACTTATATTCATTACGCTCTGAAAAATTAAATTAGAATAATACTAGCATTCTAATAAATTTGAGAAATTGTTACTTAATAATAAAGATAAAACTAAAAAAAAAAGAGCAAACAATTATGATGGAAAATCTATTCTTAGTATACTGGATAAGTAAAAAGAAATGGAAGAAATAATATTATAATACTCCGAGCACCTTATATTTTAGCTTAATATCTAGGTCATTTTACTTAAATATGTATTCGACGTACTATTTATGCATGTGTCTACGATGACTTTTCATGACTTATGTTTTTTACTTTAACACGGTATTAGAGGCTTAATTAAATCAGGATTTCGTGACTTATGGCTGAGTCTAAACTAGTCAAATATTGATTCGAACTGATTGGAATACGTCAGATTCATTTTAATTAGGTAATTGAGTCACCAACATGAAAATCTATTGTTATAAAAAAGAATTAAAAAGAAAGTAAAAGGGCAATGCATATTGTCACCTTTCAAATATCATACTCCTTAGTTGCTACTTTCTCCGTCACAAATAATCTTTCAATGACATTTTTATCCACTTTTTAAGAAAATATTAATTAAGAGGGACTTTCTACTATTTTATCTTTATTTATATCTTAAAATATAATTACTCTTCATTAAATATTACTTTATTTATATGTCATCTCCTGGTAATTAAGGTTTTGGTAGTCTTCAAAAATAATTATATTAAGGGTAATGAGGAAAAATAATTAATTTTAGTTTGAACTTTTAAAATGACAAATAATGTGAGACAACTATCTTAAGAAATAATGACAAATAATTTGAGATGGAAGGAATATATTTCTTACTCCTCTGCCCCCACATTAATTAATTGCAATGTTACTAAAAATACTAGTCTCAATATATTTATCATTTTACAAAACTAAAATGAAATTAATTATTTTTATTCTATTTTACCCTTGATATTAACTGTTCTAGAAAATAACCAACATTAATTAGAGTATAATTTATTTGGGAGAGATCAGGGTATAATAAATATTATTTTTTATTTACAATTTCTTAAGAGACATGTTAAAGATAAATGTAATTGTAAGATTGTATTAATCTCCCTTGAAGAGTCTTTCTCATTAATACATATATATATATATAATGTGTACAATGTTGAATCCTAATACAATAAGGATCATATATCTACCATAATTATACACTATTAATAATTATAAAATATATGGTGAATATATTCTAATATTCACTAATACACCCCCTTAGTCGGAGCGGGAGCAGGTCGGACGCTGAGACCGGATCTGAAGTTGAGGAATAGCTATCTAGGAAGTCCTTTGGTGAAGATATCCGCATACTGATATGAAGAAGGCACATGCAACACCTTAACATGACCTATAACAACCTTTTCACGAACAAAATGTATATCCATCTCAATGTGCTTGGTTCGCTGATGCTGAACCGGATTATGAGATAAGTATATCGCGGATATGTTATCACAGTACACCAGCTCCTCTCCTTGCAGTCAAGTAGCTTAGAGAAAGCCATTTTGACTCGTTAGAGAGGAGCTCCAAATTGAGCAAGGACAACCACTTCGCGATATTGTGCCAATTCCAGTTTTTGAACTACCGAAGACTTGTTTCGTAGTTTTCAACTGAGCGGCAGGGATACCAAAAGAATTGATTGTTGAGTCGTATGAGGTAAGAAATTCTCAAGTACGGTTCTAAGAGAAGGAATTGAACTACCTATTCCGGCCGAGGAAGTCTTGATAACCCCTCTAGCATTTGAATATTTCCTTGAAGCCTAAATATGCAATGCAAAGATATTTACAATTTTTTAGAAAAACCCCCAGACTAGATGTTTAGAATCAAACAAGTATCCTTTAGCTTGAGCGGCGCTTGTTGAATACCTCTCGTAGGTCTGGACGGGATTCCTAAGTCGAATGACTGATCTCCGCAATCTTTACGGCTCTCAATCTCAATACTAGCTGGGGTCAGTTCGCTAAGTTTGAAAAGTCCAAAGATCGCAGACTAGCCATGGAGCTTGGATACGGTTTCCCGGAGATCGCCCTTTCTTCGACAACGGTCTTTCCAAGCAAGATGCACTTCTTACCGGCTTTCATCTTAATTAAGTACCAGACAACACTCCACGATTTCGAATACACCTATAAGCTCGCCTCAATCTTCGATTTTCCTTTATATGCTTTATTAGATAGAAAGACTCTTTGACGGGCTACTCGCTCGACAAGCCGCTATATTAGCGACACATAAATTATGTTCGTCAACCAAGGTGATCCAGGAATTTGCCTATTATTTTTTCAACTGAGATTTCGATATAGAAGGATCTAGACGCCTTACGCAATGAACACTGAAGCTCCAAAAGAAGATTTCGGAGCCAGCACATCTCAACAACATTTGCAACGCCTTTATATTCTGCTTCTGTACTCGATCGAGATAGGGTGGCTTGCCTCTTGGCGGACCACGAAATGAGATTATCTCCCAAGAACACACAGTAGTCGGAGGTGGAGCATTGCGTGGACGGACAACCTGCCCAATCAGCATCCATATATGATAACAACCTGGTCGGTGCAGAGGGGTAGAGATGCAATTCATAATCAAGTGTGCCCTTAACGTATCGAATGATACGTTTAAGAGCTGTAAAATGAGGCTCCTTAGGGGCATGCACAAATAAACACACATGCTGAACAACATAAGCAATATCCGGTCTGGTGAAAGTAAGATATTGAAGTGCACCTACAAGGCTCCTATAAAGAGTTGGATCGGACATTGGATCACCGTCAACAACACCGAGCTTCGATTTTGAGTCAATAGTAGGCATTATCTTGCAATTCGCCATTTTAGCCCTTGTACACAATTTCTTCTGCATACTTACGCTGACACATGAAGATATTATCTGTAGATCTAATCACGAATATCCCCAAGAAATAGCTCAATTTTCTCAAGTCAGTCATAACAAATTCAAATTTTAGCATATCAATGATCTCATTTTTCAACACGTCAGACGAGGTAGTGAGAACAATATAATCCACATATAATAATAAGTATGCAATGTTACTACCTCGATGAAATATAAAGAGAAAAGTATCACACTTGCTGCATACAAACCTAATCTGCATAATATAGTGGGCAAAACAGTCATACCATGCTTTGGGGGCCTATTTCAAACCATATAGTGACTTACTTAGACGACATACATAATGAGGAGCCTCCGAATGGACAAAGCCGGTGGCTGGTGCATGTAAACAGTTTCTTTCAAGTCCACATGTAAAAATGCATTCTTCACATCAAGCTGATGAATCGACCAATGCTTACTCGCCAATCTCGAAACAAAAAAGAAAACTTATTGCAATACGAACGTGAACATATGCTTTCTCATTAGACTATTTTAACCGATTGTTTATGTCGACCCTACGCTACGATTCTTCTTCTCTTATGAAATTTCTAGTTAGATATGCTCAGAACTGTGCCAATGGAAGCCGATTTAACAATCGGACTAAACGTCTCACCACAGTTAAAACCCTCTTGCTAATTAGTACCATTAGCCACAAGTCTCGCCTTATATCGCTCAAGGTCACCACTGTCTCTGAATTTGTGACGAAATAGCCACATGCATCGAATCACATTCACCCCATCCGGTCTAGGAACCAAATCCCAAGAGTGTTGTTTCGTTAAAGCATAAAATTCCTCAAACATGGCCGCATTCCAATTCGAGTCAAGTTTGGCTAATTTTGAGTTTTTTTGAATTTGGGATATAGTTTGTGTGGAAAAGTTAAAATGGACTTTGGGTTTGAAAACCCCGCATTGTGCACGGGTTTCCATACGATGCATGGGGGCATGGGAAGTTTAGGTATTCTGGATTGGTGTTGGGTCAGTGGTAGTTGAGGTAGTGATAGTGGTGGGTGGTTGTTGGTGAAGGTCGACGGGGTAGGGGATATGGCGAGTGGTTGCTGGTGACCAAGACGGGTTGGGTGGGGGTGGAGATCTAGTCAGATCGAGTGGGTGAGGGTGACTCGATGTTGGGTTTGGTGACGATGATTGGTTGGGAAGGGTGTCACGGGGTTGCGATGGGGCGGTCTGGATCTAGGTGTTGGTACTGTGATGGGTTCGGGGGGCTGGTACGATGACGGGGTTCGGGTGGCTGGTACGATGACGGGGCTAGTTTGGGTGACTAGAGTGATGGCGACAGGTGATAACACAGGGATTGTCGGTAGTGGCGGTGGCAATCGACGATGACCGAGAGTGGTCTGACAAAATGCCGGTGGTGGCAGTGGCATTTGGCGGTGACTGAGATGTGGTGGCTATGGTGTTGGTAAGACGGAGTTCAGTGAGTATGACGGGGAGGTGTCGGACTCGTCTAGAAAAGTATAGTCCATTTTTCAGAATTTTTGGATGTTTATAAAGGGAAAATTGTCTCGTCAAACGTGACGTGACGAGAGACGTGGATTTGATGAGTGGACAAGTCATAACATAAATAGCCCCTATGATTAGACGGGAAGCCTACGAAGACACATGGAGTGGTGCGATGTGCTAATTTATGAGGGGAGTGAAGGCAAGATTTGGGTAGCAAAAGCAACTGAAGATCCGAAGGTGATCATAGGAGGTGATTCGTCGATATAGAATTTTGGTGGGGGTCATGCTATGGAGGGTACTGGTAGGTAAAATATTAAGGATGTATTCAACCATTTCGACTGTATAAACCTAGAAGGAAGGAGGGAGAGGCATGAAAAAGGATAGTACGAACCATGTTATTAATAGTGCGAATGATTTGTTCGGCTTTGCCATTTTGGGGGGAGGTGTTGGGACATGAAAATCGAAAAACCATGTCATTATTTTGCAAAAATTTGTGAAACATGGAATTATTAAACTCACGACCATTATCACATTGGAAAGATTTGATGGCTTTTTCAAATTGTGTTTTAATAAAACTACGAAATTCAAGAAACTTGGCAAATACTTCAGACTTGAATTTTAGTGGGTAAATCCAAATAAAGTGAGAAATCATCTAATAATACTATATAATATTTATGACCAGTGAGCTAGTAATGAGAGATGTCCATAATCAGCATGAACAATATCAAATGGAGAAAACGTAACACTGTAAGATGACTGAAACGGAAGGCGAACATGCTTACCTAAAGGGCAAGAAAAATAATGTCGGGCAAGTTTTCCATTATTACATCGAATAAAATTATTGCTGCTAAGAAAATTGGCCTGTTCAGGAAGACCATCTAATTCTCCAAAAAGGATCAATTGAAATCTAAAAACATGAGCTCCTAGGTGTCCAAGTCTATTATGCCAAGTTGACGGAGAGATAGCAGCGAGAGAGGTGTGTGAGCGGGATCTGGCAGCGGAGGTGGATGAGAATGGATAAAAGTTCCCTATACTATTGCATCTCGTAAGGGGTGTCCCCGTAAGCAGATCCTTCACAGAAAAATCAAAGGGGTCAAACTCAACAAACACAAAATTGTTACGAGTAAATTTCCTAACAAATATTAAAATTTTAATGATGTTGGGAACGTAAAGGACGTTATTTAGGGAGAAGGGTAGGTGAGGTGGTTGGGTGTAGGTGGTACTGTAACCCTGAATCGGAATGCGATGACCATTGCCAACCGTAATAAATTGAGGATACTTTAAACGAAATAGTTGGGAGACATTATCTGAGGATCGGGTGAGGTGAGAAGTGGCTCCCATATCTATGTACCAATTATCATCGGGCTGCTGCATATTTAAAGAGCCGAAGGCTTGGCCCAAATCGGTGGGCCCAGGACATGAGAAGCTGTTCTTTGGGCCATGGCGCAGTTGAGCTTCTTTGGGCCGATCGCGGCTGAAAGTCTTTGGCGTGGGCCTGGGTATTGGCCCAATATACTAGGTTGCCCTGATCCAGGAAACGGAGCTGAGGCTTGATGTATCGAATTGGCACGCGTCGTACTCTGATTGGGCCTTTGCCACTGGGCCTAAGGTGGTATGTTCTTTGGGTTGGTGTTCTTCTTGAGTGGGCTCTTGGCGAGCAGCGCCCTTCCTGCGCGACCTCTACCGCCTCGACTATTGCCGCGATCTCTTCTGCCCTACTGCCGCCGCAGTTGGTGGTTGTCCGGCGGTGGCTGGCGGCGGTGTTGTTCGTCGCAGTAGTTTCAACTGCTAACACATTTTTATTATGTTCGTCCTCCTTGGCTCATCGGGTTTCTTCCAAAAGTAATTAGGAACGAGCCCTATTGAAGCTCGGTAGTGGGTCGGTTTGTTGAATCATAGTTGCCAGAGTATCGTATTCGCCCTTCGGTAAACCATAAACTAATTATAGGACCATTTTTGTTTCAGAAATTGGTGTCCCCACATTGGATAATTGGTCCGCAACGAGTTTCAACTGTTTACAATACTCGGACATGTTGGCAAAATTATCGGAACGTGTATTGTTGAACTGTTCTTCCAAATACACGACACGTGTATGCTTGTTATCCTGAAATATCTCCTCCAAACGTATCCATAACTCATGAGCCGAGACACCGATTTTCATAATCGTATGAAGGAAGTCTTTAGAGATGGTGCCATAAATCCACTATTGACGATAGCATCAAGGCGGCGCCATGTCGTGTCTGCAACATCGGTAGGGCGAGGGAAAGAGTCGTCAATATAGTCGAGCACGTTATACGCGCATGCGTGAATATGAAAGAGTTCAATCCACGAAGAATATTGACCATCTTCTTGATCAAGAACTAAAGGAATGGAATTTTTGATATTAGTGACGGCGAATGCCGGATGGAAGAAATGGTGGAGGGAGCAGAGGGTTGTTTATGATGACTGTGGAGGAGGAAGCGGCAGCCTTAGGAGAGGTGAGAGTAGACAAGTTGTCACAAAAATTGGACAAAGAAAGACAAAATGTTAGAGGTGCCGTCGGCCGAAGTGGGGGGGGGGGGGTCGGCGGCGGCGGCAAGAAGAAAATAGGGTTTAGGTGTTTTTAGGGTTTGACTCTTGATACCATGTAAGATTGTATTAATCTCCTTTGAGGAGTCTTTCTCATTAATACAAATATATATAGTGTTTACAATGTTGAATCCTAATACAATAAGGATCTTATATGTACTATAATTATACAATACTAATAATTACAAAATATATAGTGAATATATTCTAATATTCACTAATAATAATGACTAATATGAGACGGAGGAGTATATATATATATATATATATATATATATATATATAGTAGGTAATATATCTGTGTAAATAAAATAAAAAATATATAATTGCAGTAATTTGAAAGGTCAAAAACAAACGGAGACTTGTGAGGTTAAGCTTTAATAAACGTAAATAGAAAGTAGTAGTAGTATAAGAAGTTGGGATAGAAAGCAGTTGCAAAAATTGAGAAGAGTAATCCCATCAAATATCATATCCATTAATTAGTTAAAAAGAATTCCAAAAACAGTAACTTGCCTTAGATTTCCTCTCTTCTCCCTATCCTTCCTAAATTCACACAACACAGCCCTCTTCTTCTTCTCATAGGAGAGGGATAGATATAAACTTGTTATATTTCCCTCTTCTTTCTTCTTTGAATATATTGTGAATTATTACATTAAAAAAATTTGTGAGAGAAATGGGTTTAATTTTGGAAGAAGAAGAGAGCCACGTGTTGGTGCCACCAACCAACTTTTCTGTTGTGGAAGAAAACTGTATTTACCGATCTGGATTTGCTCAACCTTCCAACTTCACTTTCTTACAGTCCCTTAATTTGCGCTCTATAATGTATATGTCACTATTCTTAATTTCTTAAAAAATCTTTTTTTTTTCAAGATTTTTTTATTTGATTTGGGGATTGATTGATTGTTAATTTCGTGTTTGTTTGTTTGCAGATATTTATGTCCCGAACCTTATCCTGAAGAGAATTTAGAGTTTCTTAGAATTAATAAAATCAAGCTTTTCCAATCCGGAATTGATGGTACTAAGGTATTGCTTTTTGCCTTTTCTAATTTGGAATTCATTTTTCTGTCCTTTGATATTTAGTTATTTTGTGTATTGCTATTTAATAGGATTTAGTTATGTAGGCTGTTATTTCATGATTGGTTACATTATTCTTGGTTAAGAATTTGGGATTTAAGTGCCCGTTTGGCGAGGGATAAAAGGGCAGCCCGGTGCAATAATCTCCCGCTATGCGCGGGGTCTGAGGAAGGGCCGGACCACTAGGCTACCTTGCATTTTTGCAAGAGGATGTTTCCACGGCTTGAATCCGTGACCTCCAGGTCCCATGGCAGCAACTTTATCAGTTACTCGAAGGTTCCCTTTCCATTTGGCGAGGGATAGTTTTCACTTTTTTTTCGAAATTTTATTCTGGAAACTGTTTGGACATAATTTTTATCATTTTTTGGAAGTTGAATTTCGGAATTCAAAAAACTCCAAAAAGTTGTTTCACGATTTTCACTGCATATTACTCACAAAAAGTCAAAACCAACTTCAATTTGTATTCATGTCCAACCACAATTCCAATTTTCAAATACTATTTTTAACTTGAAAACAAATAATATTTTTTTTCAAATTTCACAATTCTTTTTTCCGAACGTCCACTTACGTACGAAGCTATGTGAATGCATCTCTCTATTTTTTTTTTCATGGGGAACCTTGGCGCAACTGGTTTAGTTGCTGCCATGTGACCAAGAGGGCACGGGTTCGAGCTGCGGAAGCAATCTCCTGCAGAAATGCAGAATAAGGTTGCGTACAATAGATTATAGACTCTTGTGGGGAGTTTAGTGCACCGGGCTGCCTTTTGTTTTTGATGTGTGTGGTGGGGGGGTGGGTGGGTGTGGGGTGTTGATCCTTTCTTGATGATTAGAAGATAAACCTGCAAAACGTTGGTTCTATGTGGCCACATCTGGTGTTATAATTTGTTAAATGGAATATGAAGTGCTATGATTGATTACCGTATTAGAATGGTAAGCTTGAAAACTTAAGAAATTTTCCTCTCAGGAACCAACAGCTATACCCCGGAGTGCTATAACCGAGGCTTTGAAAGTCTTAATTGGTATATATATTAATCTTTGGAATTCTTTTTCTATTTATTGTGTTTTTAGAGTTATAATTCGTATTACATGAAAATTTGAATCCTTTTTTTCTTTCTTATTGTTTGTAGATGTCAGAAATCATCCCGTTCTAATCCACTGCAAGCGTGGAAAGGTACATTTTATGCTTGCTTGTCTTAATATTCTCCTTATTGTGTGTCCATTTGCATTTGTATGCATAAAAATAATGAGGAAGTTTGTTGTTGCTAATAGAATCCTTATATTGTTGCGCATTTTGTGAAACCATAGCCATCCTAGGCATACCGTTCATAACATCTTCGTATGAGCTATATGGACAGTTACGGATAATTTTTTCTTCTCATGCTGCACTTGAATTATGAACTAATCATTATTTGTGAAAGAGAATAATCCCTTGCCTATTTTAATTAATGTAAATGGTTTATATACCTGAAGGGACATGCAAGACACGTACTTGTCCACGAGCTACCTTTTCGCGAACAAAGTGAATATCCAGCTCGATATGTGTAGTGAGTTGATGTTGGACAGGATTCCCAAAGAGATATATCACACTAACATTAATGCAGTAGACCAAGGTAGCTTTCTGAATAGGAAAATGAAGCTCTAATAAGAGGTTACGAAGCCAACAAGACTCAGATACCACATTAGCTACCCCTCGATACTTGGCCTCCGCATTGAATCGCGATAAAGTAGCCTGACATTTAGCCGATCAAGAGATCAAGTTATCACCCAGACACATACAATTACCAGATGTCGAGTGTTTGATATCTGGACATCCACCACAATCAACATCTGTATAAGACATGAGAGTAGATACGGATGATGGATATAAGTACAAACCATAATCAAGAGTGCCCTGAATGTACCGTACAATGCGTTTGAGAACGTGCATGTGTTCGTCCCTCGGATCATGTATAAATAAACACACATGATGCACTGCATAAGTAATATCGGGCCTCGTAAATGTAAGATACTGAAAATCCCCGCAAGACTACGATAGTGGGAGAGATCCTCGTAAGGTGTGCTAGAATTAGCATTCAGCTTCGGTTTGGTGTAAATCGGAGTAAGAGAGGACTTACAGGATGACATGACAACTCATTTAATAATCTCAGCCGCATACTTCCTCTGGGATAAAAATAGACCACCTGCATGACAAGTTACAACTATACACAAAAAATAACTTAAAGGCCCTAAGTCTTTCATAGCAAATTCGGAGTTGAGAAGAGATATAATAGACTTGCGCAGTTTATCAGCAGAGGCAGTCAAAATAATATCATTCACATATAACAGAATGTATGTCAGAGAAGTACCACGACAATATATGAACAGAGAATGATCAGACCTGCTGTGAGAAAATCCAATAGTAGACACATAATTTGCAAACCTTTTGTACCAGGCCCGAGGGGCCTATTTTAGCTCATACAAGGACTTCTTCAACAAACAAACATGGTTGGGATGATCGGGGTCCCTGAAACCCAAGGGCTTATGCATGTATACCGTTTCCTTTAGATCACCATATAAGAACACATTTTTCACATCCAGCCGATGAATGAGCCAAACTTTGGAGAGAGCCAGACTGAGAACAATGTGAATAGTTGCCGGTTTGACCACCGGACTAAATGTCTCCACAATCCATGTCAACCTGTTAAGTCTTGACATCACCTACAAGACGGGCTTTATGCCTCTCAAAACAACCATCAGACTTTTTCTTATGAGTAAAAATTCACATAGAACGAATCACATTAACACCAGGCAGACGGGGTACCAACTCCCACTTCTTATTTTCAATAAGAGCATTATAGTCATCATCCATTACCATTTTCCAATTCGGATCACGAAGGGCAGACACGGGGTTACGTGATAGAGGTGATTTAGTGACATTAGAATTGAGATTAAAATGACGTTTTGGTCTAAAAATACCCCGTTGACTATGAGTAACGGGCCTTGACTCGGAATAGAAGTGGGTCGGACCTGGGTCGGTGTGGTGACGTCGGAACTGACTCAGTTTGGGAGGTGGGCCAGCAGGCCCGCCGAGAAGCTTGACCGATGGAATGACTAAATGGGCCAACAGGCAGTGGGCCTGATAGCAAACTTGGACTCGGGAGTGGGAAATTTGGGCCAGCAGGCAGTGGGCCTACTAGCAGACTCGGGTAACGGACGAGAATTGGACCAGTAGGCCACTGCATGCTGGCTGGAATTGAGCAAGGGAAGGGTATGTGCCAGTAGGCACTGAGGCAGCCGGTATTTGCTGGTCCAGATCCCAAGACGGGGGCCGAACCAAATGGTGGACCACTTACGGTGAGAGCCCATTATCCAGAAAATTATAGGAATTAGACACGAAATTATGCAATTTAGCAAACGGAAATTGGGTTTTATCAAAAATGACATGACGACTAATGATAATTTTATTAGAGGATAAATCATAACATTTATAACCACGATGATTAGGTGGATAACCCAAAAACACACAAGCGGTAGAGCGGGCTTGTAATTTGTTTATTGTAGTGGAGGGAAAGAGAGGATAGCATAAACACCCAAACACCCTAAGATGAGAATATGACGGATCTTTGTGATAAAGAATTTTGAGGGGAGATGGGTATGCTAGTCATTTGCTAGGGAGTATGTTAAGAAGGTAAGTGACCATTTGTAAAGCATGATGCCAAAATGAAGGTGATATTGAAGCATGTGCTAGTAATGTTCGAACAATGTTATTAATGGTGCGTATTTTTCGCTTAACTTTCTCATTTTGTGAGGATGTATGTGGATAAAAAAACGGAAAGATATACCACTAATGTTACAAAATTCTCTAAATGACCCATTATCAAATTCTCTTCCATTATCACATTGAATGTTTTTAATTTTCCGTTCAAATTGGGTACAGATTAATGCTCTAAACGATTGGAATGTGGAATAAATTTGAGACTTTTTAGACAATGGAAAGGTCCAAAAAAATTAGAATAATCATCCAAAACTAATACATAATAATGATGGCCCAAAGAGCTCAAAACGGGAGATGTCCACAAATCACTATGAATAATATCAAATGGCATCAAAGTACTAGAATTGGAGGCAACAAACGGTAATTTAACATGTTTCCCAAGCGGACAAGATGAACATACATTAGTACTACGTGTACTATTACACTCAATAAATATTTTATGTTTAAGAGAGAAAAGAACATACGCTTCTTGATGACACTAACGCGCATGCCACAAGGAAGGTGCTAAAGCAGCAAATGTAGATGGTGTGGCTTGATTAGTGGTAGTGGTGGTGATGTGATATAGCTCACCCCGACTATCACATCTTATTAGAGGTATTCCCGTCATGAAATCCTTCACTGAAAATCCAAAAGGGTCAAATTCAACAGAAACCCAATTATCAGTTGTAAATTTTCGAACAGACACCAAATTTTTAATTAAGTGAGGAGCATGAAGGACATGTTTCAAGGCTAAAGGTGGGTTCGGGGGAGATAAATTTGTGTGATCATAACCACGAATTGAAATTGAATTACCCATTACCAACAATTATGCCACGATTTTTGCTCAAATTGAAATAAGATGGGAGCTTACCTGGTGCGGACGTCATGTGAGAAGTAACACCCGTGTCTATGTACCAATTTACATTCGGAGGATTTAATTCAAGTGTATGCATCGCTGCCTCGATATCCGTGTGAGTTAACTGCCGTTGCTGGGTCGCAGCAGTGAAAACCTATTGAGGCCGAGGCCTAAGCAGGCCAGCCTGCTGCTAGGCAACACTGTTCCTCGGGCCATGTTGCTGCCTCTGCTAGCTAGTGTTGGGCCTGGCCCTGTTTGTCGAATGGAATGGGCAGGGCGGCATGGCCAGGGCCACTGCCCAGCGGCCCAGGCCTGCTGCCACGGGTTCAGTGGCTCAGTCCCCTGCTAACCTACACTGCCACCACGTCCGTCGCTGCGATTTTTTCCATGGGTTTGACCCTTTTTGCCACCACCCCGGTGTTACAGTTTTGACCATAATTTTTGGGAAACGATTGAGAGTCATCAGTTTCGCGGGACGTGACCACCATCATGACGGAATTGGCTCTGATAGCCTCCTTTTTAGCAAATCCTGCTTCTTCTAAGGTGAGCATGAAACATGTTTGGTAGAACGGCGGGAGAGGATTGCTTTGACAAAGGAGAGTTCCAATGCCGTTATACGCCTCGGAGAGACCTGCAACCATTTGAAGAACAAGACGATTATTAGTGACAGGCGCGCCAACATTTTTGAGTTGATCTGACAACTCCTTGAGCATTTGACAATAGGCTGAGGCGTTCGGAAAATATTCGATATTTATATGTGGGAGAATTCCTGCTCAAGGGTCACAACACGAGAATTTTTGTTGTCTTGGAATATATCACGCAACCTATTCCAAGCTTCAATTGCCGTAGCGTCGGGTTCGATAATAGTCTGTAAGAGGTCCGTAGAGATGATAGAATAGATCCATTGAAGGACCGTAGCATCACGAGTTGCCCATAACTCAACTTCATCATCCATGGAAGGCACCTTTTATTTGCCTTTTGCCGGAGGGACGATGTGATGGAGGACTCGATTAGACCGTGCATGAATTTTAAGCAGTTCTGCCCACGTCGTATTTGACGTTTTCCATTTCAATAGGAATGTTTTTGATATTGGAGACTGTAAGAGAATGATATGTGTTCTTTGTGGTAGACATGATGGAAGAACAAGAGGAGAATTAAAGATTTGGATAAAATTTGAAGGGAGGGAATACTTAATTATGAGAATTAAATCTAACTTTTCCTAATACAAGACTACTATCTTTTTCCTAATACGAGACTACTACCATAATTATACATGTACAAGAACTCTAATAATATGGTAAGGAATATACACGGAATATGGAATATAAACGGACGCATATTCTTTCAATCTGCAGTATTAATAGAATCCTTTTGGGGGTCATTTTTACTTTTAATTCATATTGATCAAACGTTTGGGGGTCGTCCTTGATCTTGATGTTTGCTTGATAATTAAGAACGTAACTCTATTGATATTTGTGTGGTTCGATTAGTTGTAACATATACACATTAATTTGTTGTGCAGCATCGAACTGGTTGTCTAGTGGGATGCCTGAGGAAATTGCAGAACTGGTGTGATTCTTCAGTTGTGGAGGAGTACAAGCATTTTGCAGGGTCAAAGTGGAGAGAAACGGACGTGAGATATCTGGAGAGCTTTGATGTCTCATGCATAAGGCATTGCCTCGAGAGCATTATCTATAGGTACTATGGTTCAAGGACGAGGCGCTTGCTTTGCGCAAAAGAAAATCTGCAGAAGCCCCACATGACTTATGTTCTATAGGAACGATTGGGATATATACTCCCATTGTTTTTCTTTATACTTTATGCAGATTTACCTGGTATCTGGTATCCCGTGGCATTGGCATTAGTCGAGGTGCGCACAATTAAGCTGGCCCGGACACTCGACTATCAAAAAGAGGAGCCTTTATACCTTATGCCTCTGATTTCTTACATGGTAGAACATCTGCAGAAGCCCCATATGACTTCTGTTCTATAGGAAGGATAGGGATATGTATAACCATTGTTAGTCTTTATACCTTAAGCCTCTGATTTTTTAATTTTTATTTTCAAATTGTGCCTTTGATCCATCTGTATACACCAATTTGTTTCACAAGTGCATTATTAGTTCAACACTTTTCTTTTATTCTCTTCTACGTTTGTTGTTCTTTCTTTTCTTTTATTCTCTTCAATTTTGTCCTCCGTCAACATGTCATTCAATATCATCCGCGCAAAAGCTAAACAAATTAATCATTCTCTGCGTACTTAAGGATTAGGTACCTTAGTATAAAATAAAGAAGGAATCTTAAGAATACTTGATCAATGAGCAGTATTACATTTGTCTACTCTCTGTCTCTTAGAAAAGGACACATGAAGTAAATAACAGAAGAAGAATTAAAACATTATTATTGAAAGAAAAGAAATTAAAGGACTTTGTGGTCCCTATACCTCATATCCCGCGATATATAGCTCCCTGCCCACATATTTCCCCTTCTCGCCCGTATACATCAGGTTTACGGGCGATGTACAACAACCCGAGACACATATCACCCCAATCAGACCTATATACCGTTGATATATAGCAGATATACGACAGCCCCCCATTATCTTCTTCTCATTCGACGCCAACTCCTATCGAAAACAACCGATACACACACTGCATACGGCTGGTATACACTGCCAATCACCATATATTGCTCGTATACATGATATACAATACGTATACAATGATATACAACCCTCTTACCTTTTATTTCTCTCTAGCATGCCGTATACCCCTGGTATACAATTGATATATGGCAGTTCTACACTCTTTCTCTCCTAAATTTTTGATATCTTCATGGCGTCACCCGCGGCCCAAATAGCTTCCCATGCTTCTTCTTTCTCAACACCCGACATTACAAATTATCAGCCGCAGGCCCAGTACCCGACTCAGTGGGCCAACCCACGACCTTTGCAATATTTCTGGCACTGGGCCCAGTTAACCAGTCCCGCTCCAAGTCCGGCCCAATAACAATAATGGGCACTGTCAAGGCCCACTACCTGGCAGCCCAACACCACCGGGCAACTTTCCAGCCATCAGGCCCACTACACAGCAGCCCAGCAGCAATAGCGGCCACTACCAAGGCCTACTGCCCAACACCACTGGGCTAATGTCCAGCCACTAGGCCCACTACACAACGGCCCAGCAACAACACGATGATACGTGGTATATGGATACAAGTGCCACGTCTCACCTCACCAATAATTATGGTAATCTTCCTCAACTGCTCAATTTAAATACTCCTCAATCTATTATGGTCGGAAATGGTCATCACATTCCAATTCAAGGGTTTGGCCACACACTAACACCACCACCACATCCCCACTTCTCCCTTAAAAACGTCCTATATGCCCCTAGCATTATCAAGAACCTAATCTCTGTTAGAAAATTTGCCAATGATAATTCCGTATCTATTAATTTTGACCTGTTTGGTTTTTCTGTAACGGACCTACATACCGAGAAACTTCTTACGAGATGCAATAGTGTGGAGGACCTCTATCCTTTCCTATCCACGTTCGCTGCCAGTGTCAATCCTCCCACATCTCTAGCTGTCATCTCCTCCTTAATGTGGCATAGTAGACTTGGTCATCCGGGAGTACATGTTTTTGATTCTCTTAGAAACTGCAATTTAATCCAATGTAATAAAGGGAAACTTTCCCATAGTTTATCTTCTTGTCATCTAGGGAAACATGTTAGACTTCCATTCATATCTTCTTTAAGTGTTACTTTCTCTCCCTTTGATATTATTCATGTAGATTTATGGACATCTCCTATAACTAGCAACCTAGGTCATAAATATTATTTGATATTTTTGGATGACTTTTCTCACTTCCTGTGGGTCTATCCGCTTAAATTACCACATGGCCCATTCCCATCACCTAGAATAGTGACCCACTGCCCAACCCAATTACCTCATGGCCCATTCCCATCGACCACACCGGTGGATACACTACCTAACCCACTTCCTAACAACTTAATCCTGCACCCATCTAGCCGAAACCACAGTCCCCACCAACCGCCCCACTACACTCGATCCAGCTCCTAACCTACCGTATAGAAATCCGTGCACAACACAAGATTTTCAAACAAAAAGTTCACTTTAATCTGTCCAATCAAATCATCTCACCGCTATCTAAAAACCCAACCTTAGCCAAACTTGACTCGAATTGGAACGTGGTCATGCATGAGAAGTTTAATGCGCTTACTTCACAACGTACTTGAGATCTTGTTTCGCGACTTGACGGGGTGAATGTAATCCATTATATGTGGCTATTTTTTCATAAGTTCAGAGATAATGATGCTCTTGAACGTCACAAGGCCAGACTTGTAGCAAATAACACAGGGCAACAAGAGGTTGTTGATTGTGATGAGACATTCTGTCCAGTGGTTAAGCCCACTACCATCCGCACGATTTTGTTCATCGCTATGAGGAAGAATTGTCTTATTCACCAACTTGATGTCAAAAATACTTTCTTACATGAGAATTTGAAAGAAACAGTTTATATGCATCAACCACCAGGTTTTGTGCATGTCCATCATGTTTGTCGTCTTCGCAAGTTGCTAAATGGATTGAAACAAGCCCCAGGGCTTGGTATGAGCAGTTTTCCACTTAGATCCTACAGATTGGTTTCGTGTGTAGAAAGAGTGATCATTCATTGTTCATTTTTATCGGGGTACTAACACAGCTTACCTTTTGTTATATGTGGATGGTATTATACTAACAACTTCTTCAGATGTACTGAAGCACGAGATCATTGCTCTACTCAAGTCCGAATTTTACTATGACTGACTTGGGTAAGTTGAGTTATTTTTTTATGATATTAGTGACCAGATCTGCACATGTCATGTTCTTATGTCAGCATAAGTATACAGAGGAGATCGTATATAGGGCTAAAATGGTAAATTGCAAGATCATGTCCACTCCCGTCGACTCCAAGTCCAAACTCAGTGCAGATGATGGGGATCCGGTCAACGATCCCTCTCTTTATAGGAATCTCGCACGTGCTCTTCAGTATCTCACCTTCACTCGGTCAGATATTGCATATGCGGTTCAGCAAGTGTGCTTGTTCATGCACGACCCTAGGGAGCCTCACTTTACCGCTCTTAAGCTTATCATTCGGTACATTAAGGGCACTTTGATTATGGACTTCATTTATATCCTTCTGCACCAGCTAGATTGCTCTCTTATACAGAAGCAAATTTGGTAGGCTGTCCGGACACACGTTGCTCTACATCCGACTATTGTGTATTTTTGGGGGATAATATTATATCGTGGTCTTCCAAGCGGCAAGCCACGCTTTTCCGTTTGAGTGTAGAGACAGAATATCGAGGCTTTGCGAACGTTGTTGCCGAGCTATGTTGGCTTCAAAATCACCTTCTTGAGCTTCATTGTCCCATACGTAAGACAACTTTGGTTTACTGTGATAACATATCTGATGTATACTTGTCTCATAATCCGGTTCAGCATCATCGAATCAAGCATATTGAGATGGATATTCACTTTGTTCGTGAGAAGGTTGCAATGTGCTCTATTAATATCAACTTTCAATTCCCAAAATATAGAAAGAAACCGATGGAATTTTGATATTCTATTTTCCAAGAACTAGGGCTAAGCGTAGGTGCATGTTGCTTATAAAATAACCTCATTCTTCACAAGTCATTTACCTTATTGTATTATTATCCGTTGTAGCTTGTGAGGGGAATTATTAAACATATGGAAACACCAGCAGAACAAGAAGTGAAAAAAGAGCATATAACCATAAGAGTAGTGAACCAAACGGAAGCTGACGTGTTTTTCAGAATCAGAAGAGATGGTCCCCTACAAAAGTTGATGCTTGCTTACTGCAAAAGGCTAAATCTCAGATATGGAGAACGTTGGTTCCTTTATGATGGAAATAAGGTTGATCTCACACAGACTGTAGATGATTTGGAGATGGAAGATGACAATTGCATTGATGTCTTAACTGTGCAGTGGGGAGGGGGAGGGGGAGGGGGTGGTGTTGATCATTGATGTGGTAACAACTTAGGTTACTTAGTTCTTTTTAGTCTGAAAACATTTACTTGTGAGAAATGTTCTAAGTACCCTTAACAATTTATGAGAGGAAAATTTCAAGAATGAAATATATGCTTTTGTAGCTAAGATTCACCACCCCATTACAAGGCTTTTATTTAACACTCTAAAGAAGCCACTTATATTACAAAAGATTTGCTAGTTGTCCTGAATTTTATTTCCCTAAACTTTCGTTCAGCATCATTTAACTTTCTAAGAAGAAAATTAGTACAGAAGACACTGCTAGAATAAAGAGAATAGTTGTGCAGTTTCATAATTTGAGTCTTTGTTTTTCTTATTCCTTGCACCACCATATGTCAAAGAGCACTTGACACTATTGAGACGTACTTGTTAGGGTTTTTTACATGATTTTCTTATCATATTTGATTTTTATTTTTCTCTTAAAGGAAAGTCAAAGTATTACCATAATTGCATTTATTTTTCATTTCAGAAAAATATAATTCTCTTCCATATTTGGCTATTCCTTTTTGTTGAAGGAAAAGTTGTAAACATTTATAAATTGAAGACCTCCTTCCAACAACTACAACACAAAAACATCCACAATGTAGTCATTAAAGAGTTTTGTTTAGGGGGATATTGCTCTCTCATAGTTTTAATGTTTTCCTTTTTATATTAGTTTTTCAACTTGTAAGTCAATTGACTAAACCATATAAATAGTCTTTTTTATAGTTTTTTTTGTCATCTGATTTATCATCGTTCAAGATTTGCAATTGTTAGCTTCCGCATGACGCCTTGATTATTTCGATCCCAACAGTATTGTCTAGTGATACCAATGGCGACTGCAGATGATCTAGAGATGGAAGTTGACTATTGCGTTGATGTCTTTTATGAGCAGTGGGGAGGGGGTGGGGTTTGATCATTGATGTATTGATGTATTGATGTGGTAACAACTTAGGTTACTTAGTCTACTTTCTTTTTAGTCTGAAAAGATTTACTTGTGAGAAATGTGTTATTTAAGTACCCTTAACAATCTATGAGAAGAAAATTTCAAGAATTAAAGATGGCTTTTGTATCTAAGATTCACCATCCTATTACAAGGCTTTTATGTAACACTCTAAAGAAGCTGGCCACTTATATTACAAGAGATTTGCAAGTTGTCCCGAATTTTATTTCCCAAAACTTTCGTTCAGCATCATTTAACTGTCTAAGAAAAAAATTAATACAGAAGACACTGCTAGAATGAAGAGAATAGTTGCGCAGTTTCATAATTTGAGTCTTTATTTTTCTTATTCTTTTCTGCGCCATATGTCAAAGAGCACTTGACATATCTCCATGTAACACAAAAATTAAGAAAAAGGATACTTGACGACATTTGAATGCAACTTTCTTATACAAGTTTTTAAGTGTTAGTTACGGCCTTACGGGTAAATTGAGTTCTGTTTAAAACAGTGCAACCATAACATTTCACTTAATTTGCTATGCACTTCCTAAGATGTAATATTTTCTACTTGAAAGAAGTAATCATGCGCTCTCCAGCCAATGGTAAATAAACCACTCTTAAAAGGAAATTCCAATTCTTACACCGTAAGTATGGCAGCAATGTTGTCAAAAAGAGGAACCCAAAAACAAAAAGTTAAAACGAAAGCTGGTCTCTAATTAACTGCAAGACCATATTATTCACCAAAACAAAAGCTCGAAGCATTTGTTACTTAATAAATTAAATTAAATAAAAAGAGCATGAAATCGGGTTCTAATGCAGATATCGGACAATGGGTGGAGAACCAAAAAAGCATAGTTCCAACTATTTCTGTGAAATCTATATCTATATATAATATAAAGTTAGGAATAAACAATCATATGTGACACCTCTTTATGGCCAAGGATTTTGTTTATATTTTTTTCTCCTTTTTTGGGGTTTTCATATCATTTTAAATTATGTTATTTTAATATAAAAAGGCATCTCCATAACTCACACTTGTTACACCCCATAGTTTTGCGTCCTGTCGTGACGTCAATGGATACTGTAGTTTCGGAAAAAGGTACGACCTTACGAAAGAATAGTGAAGGTTTACAACTTGGTTATAGAAGTACCAGGGTGTTCGGGAGTTAAACGGATCGAAGAAAATACGTTTTGACGAAAACATGAATCTGGGCAGTTTGACGGTGTAGTTGACGGACCATCAAATACTTTGGCTGACCATCAAATTGCCCAAGGTTAGCCATCAACCTTTAAGGAAATTTGAAGGTGAAGATTGACGGACCGTCAGAAGTTTGACGGTCCGTCGAGTGTACCGTCGAATTACGGCGATGCAGAAATTTTTACGAGTTTATATTGGGTATTTCGACTTGGAGCCCTCATTTCACCCCCAAACCAGTTTCAAAACCTCTCCCAAGCTCTCTCCATCATACCCTATCACTCCAATATGAAATCAAGGTCGATTACGCAAGAATTACACCATAAACCCCTTAATTATCATAGAATTCATCTTTTCCGTATTAAGTTGGTATTGGAAAACCCTTGAAGATGAGATTTCTTGTTGTTTTACGAGGATTTGGATGCGTAAAGGTAAATTTCATCCTCTTTAACTTATGATTATGATCAATTGATGATTTGGAGAAAGTTATGAAAAAGTTTTCATGATCAAAACTTCGCAAATTTGTGAAATCTTCGTAATAGAAATTGTTGGGATGTTTTACTCCAAGAATGAGTTGAATTGGATGATGGAATTGATTGTGTGTTATCAATTAAGGAAAGTACGATTTGAAGGATTGTGAAATCAAATCACATAAGATTTTTGCATATAAGAAAAGCTTAAGGAATCATATATGCTAAAAATTGTCGAAAAACACCTAACTGAGTTTTTATGGAAATTGTATTTTTGGATTGGAGCTGTGATATTGAATTATATGAGAATTCTTCGTAAAGGAATTTAAGGATCCGAGGTATTCGAAGTTGTTGATAAGATACTTACATGAATGTTTCTATGAAATTTGGATTCAATATTGATATCGATTTTTATATGACATAAATAATCACCCGTATGAAGTGTGAAGAATCTAGGATGATTGTTGTGTCAAGGACAAGGTATATTAAGACTTAATCTTCTTTATTTTGGTATGATCAGAATGAGACGAACGTAAATGAGCGATATCCATAATGGCTCCGCTCATAGATATGTTAGTAGCTGACGTTCTTGACTTTCATATAATGATAGTGATCTAATTTTCTGGCTTGTTGATCCTTCCAAGTAATTTATGTTGATGATGTTAGTTCCATAATGATAATCGGAGAATAACGATCTCGATTCAATCCGATTGGTTCCATAAGGCCCTTTAAAGTCTATCTTGCATTGGACTTATATATATGTAGCTATTTCATAATGAGCCATGCTATAGTCTGTCAAGTATGACACGTAGATATGCATCCATCTGCAGTTGGTTTTGATATTACCGAGTCCCACATTTGGGCCGGGTATGATATATATGTATATGATATGATTTGACCCACAAAGAGGCTGGATATTACTTTATATGGCCCCACTGAGCGGTTAGATATTTACAGACATGCATACATCTTCATGATTGTGTTAGGTAGGACCTCAGAGGCTTGTTATGAATTTCAGGTTGACTTTTGTACCCTTATCTCCGATGATATATTTTATGTATGTATTGGTTATCTGCCTTACATATTCAGTACATCTTTCGTACTGTTGTCTCTTTCTGGAGACACCACGTTTCATTCCCGCAGATACAAATAGAGATGTAGATATTTCCTCACAATAGGACTTGATTCAGCTGGAGGTCATCATGCTCCATTCTTTCGGAGTTATATAGTAAGATGATAGGTATGACAAATGTGTATATGTATGTAGTTGGGTATGACGGGGCCCTGTCCCGACCAGTTGTTGTCAGTATACTTTTTAGAGTCTTGTAGATAGTGTGTTATGTGTAATAGTCGTGTGGCCTTGTCGGCCTCTTCAATAGATTTATTATGCATATGGTAGCCTTGACGGTCTTGTTATATATATATATATATATATATATATATATATATATGCATGGTTTGGGCCTTTTCTGAGTGCAGGTGGTTATGTCCCCATTCAGTGGAGTGTATGTGAGAGGCCTAGTTGTACCATGAATTATTATGTATATCATGAGTATCAGGATCAGTACACTCTGGCCTTAGAACACCGGGTGTCAGCCACCTCTCCCCCCATGGTTGGGGTGTGACAAAGTGGTGTTAGAGCAGGTCAATCCTAGGATTGTGTATAAGCCGCGTCTAGTAGAATCTTGCTTATGGGTGTGTTGCATGCCATACTTAAAAACAAGAGGCTACATGGCATTTAAAATGTTACCTTTCTTGAAAATCTAGATCGTGTGATAGAAGCAAAGTCATAAGTCACTAAATTCCTATCTTTTCATCTTGACTATTCTTTTCAGTAATGCCGAGATCCAGGGAAAGTTCTGATAGCAGGAAATGGGTTAGGAATGCGGGCAAAGGTACTAGCCGACAACCACCCGCCAGTATGAATCCGAGGAATATAAGAACACCAGAAAAAATATAAGTTATTCAATAGAAGAAGACCCGTCCATGGTGGAGGAATTGTCTATATAGGAATATTCATCCGAGGATTCATCTATGGAAGAAGACCCATCTGATATTCCTGAGGAATCACCCTTCCGAGTGCCCCTGATTCCAATGGTAGTGCCAGATTACAGAAAAGCCCGTACAATACAGAGGCTATCGACACAACAGTCATTTCCATTTTTATTTGGTGTGGGTGGTCCTGTGTATGCGACATCACCTCTATTTATCTACCCAGAGGAGGGTTATGTCCAGATACCCTCACGGGATAAACCTTTAAAAAGACTCAGAAACCCACTATAGTGGACATTGGTTAACCAAGGCTCGCCCCTAATAAGTAAAAGTGATGAAGAAGTAACCAGTAAACAAATCGGAAGGTTCGGGATGGACGTAGGCGCTGAAGAATTGGTAATGAGAGAAGCGTCAGATCGGAGCTCTCGGGTAATAGTCAGGCAAACACCAAAAGATATTAGAAGTAGTAGACCACGATGTCAGCAATATGGAGAGAGACATGATAGAGTGTGTATATCCGATATTGAGTTATGTGCGGGATGTGGAGCTTTGGGCTGTAGGGCCAGAGAATGTCACAAGAGATTTCAGTCGATGTGCCATTAATGTGGACAGGTGCATTACAGGCCACGCCCAGGTGATCTTGAGGGATGTTATTGCTATGGTAGAAGGAGCCATAGAGTGTATAGATGCCCGAGGTTGAGTCAGGAAGACTATCTGGTTCTGATGTTACTTAGAATCATGTAATCAATCAGGTATGTTGATAATATTATTAAGAATAGTTGTGTTATGTCTGTGAACAATCAATTATTAGTGATATAAGGATTGCGTCATACAAGACATATATGAACTGTAAATCGACACTAGGAGTTGAAGGTGGTAAGTGAAATTTCTATTATGCTCAAAGATCTAAGAACGATGATTTAGGATCAACCATTTATTGATTACAGATGTTTCCAACACTCTTAGACTCTGTAGCATGAGTAATACAAGAGAGTCGAGGACATATAACCATGACCTAAATAAGGGGGATTCATGAGCCCAAAGAACTAAGAGGGTCCCCGAAAGAGTAATAAGGGAAACAAATTTGCAGGCATGAATTACCTAAAGTTTTGTCCAGAAGACAGTGAGAGGAAGAAAAAGGGCCTGGAGGATTACACATTAATTATTAAAATCCAATACCTTTATGAGGATCAAACCATTCAGGAATAGATGTTGAACGGAATGAGATTTGTCAAATAAAGGCAAGCGATATACCTTCTTTGCCAAAGACAAGCGGCAGAGTTCTCGACATTAAGTGGAAATAATTAGCAATGAGGATATGATTAACAGAGACGCAATAACGAATGATAAATAGATGTCTGGTAAACTCAAGAAAGAAGAGTTATGATAACGTAACATAGTTAGGGAAATACATTTACAAAAAAGATTGACAGAAAGTCGGTAATAATAAGAGGATCGACAAATGAATCGGAGTGAGACCTATAAGAAACAACGTTACCAATAAAAGGTAGGCGTAAATTAAAGAAGTGGTATTTAAGTTTCCAGAGCTAAAGATATAGATTATGACATCCATAAGTGATGATACTGGAAGTATGCTAAGACGAGGAATCTATGAAGAAATTCCAATCGGTAATCGCTAAGTTGAGTGATCGGACGACGGATAGAAAATAATTCTAGTACCAATTTAGGGGAGAAAGGCCGAAGTTAACAACAAGGATGAATCTAGCTATGACTCGAATTAAGTATGCTAAGCCTTAGGTTCGTCGGGGATATTGGTAAGGCATTAAAACATATATGAGTGGGAGTAAGCACGTGGGAAGTCCGACGCGGGTATAGGGCGGATCAACGAAGAGATGATCTAAAGTAAATGATAAGGAAAATAGCTAAATAATAACAATGAAGAAGCAAAAGATGAATAAATAGGTGATGGGAAAACTTTTGACTGTCGAATGAACTTGAGACCTCACAAGAAGAATAATACTATGATCATAAAGTTAAGGACAATAGTAAAAAGGAAGACAAATCGAGGAATAAGGATGACAACGTTGACTAAAATATTGTAAGTAGAAATTAAATCCAGTGGATCAACACCTTGAAAAAGTAAAGCCTTCCGTGAAAAAGACATGGGATAGTCAAATGAATACTGATTACAACTAGGGAAGGATACCTATCATGGGAATATACAACCTCGTCAAGGAAGTATACAAATTTGAAATGTTATGAAGGGTAAGAAGTCTTGAGGAAATGAGCAGGAAGATGTTGTCTCATAGAGTCGCATACCATTGAAATAAGAGCCACTAAGAGAATTACCAGAAGGAACTGCCTTTAGAAGTAACAAGTAGCTAGCTATAATTGTTGTCGGACGATACCTCTCTTAAAGAGATAAGTAAAGAAATTCTCCCTTACACTAGAACGATGGAAAGAGACAAGGCAAAGCACTCTGTCTAAAGCCCATTAACAGGTATTGTGATGCAAAGTAGAGGTAATAATAGAGACCTTATTAGGATCTGAGTATTAAGAATATTGATTAATGGTAGCCAAGAAAAATTTCCCTTAAGATTGAATTATCACATAAGGACTATTGAGTAATTCGAAGATCATTATGGACTATCGCACTATCGTTGGGAACTATTTTGGTTCGGGATATATGGACCTAAGTGACTCGCTAGACTATATCACAATTACTGAGTCTATATACAATTGGACCTAACCGAAAGCTAATCTTGAAGGAAACTACAAGCCATTATACAGTCGTTCGTTAGGGAAAGAAAGCTAACAGAAGAACCAGTTGAAAGAAGCTCTAAATAACCAGGACTTCCTTGTCTCATCCTAAGGCAACCAATAGGGAACTCGGTTTAAGCCACCAGACACGAGTAGAGAATGAATGTGTGGAATTTGGAAAGAATCTGGAACAAGGATCGATGGTTACTAAAATGATATGTTAACATGGTGAAAACAAGGAGCTATGCATGACCAGAAAATAGAACTTTTCTCAATCTATGAAAATGGAATGGAATCCGAAGTAACAATATTAGACTCGAGTAAAGAAATTACGAGAGACTGCTTTGACTAGCAAGGAAATGAACTAAGAAATTTTGTGTAAAAAGCAAAATTCAACTCGACAAGGAAATAATACTCTATCTAAACGTAATCAAGATCATGATATCAAATTCACTTAAGAAAGGCAGTAGCCACAAATAGAGTGTAGTCTCAACCAGAGACACTTATTTAGAAATTGTTTCAAATGGAAGTGGAAAAGAAAATACCAGAAAAAAGAATTTCTTAAGGCTAGTGAACCGTTTAAAGCAAGTAATATATAAGGATATTAACAAGAAAGGAAGAAGAAGAACAAACAAAGAAGTGCATGGATTCAGACAATCTTATTAGTACTATGTTCACAACCTCGGCAATTATCGTACCACAACCCTTCATCATCATCTTACGCTTCGTGCCTATCAACTCTGCTATCTGAACTCTATCCTAAGATGGACCTTATAACCCAAGGAAGAAGGATGCGGCCCAGATGTCAGAACGTAGCAGCTCAGACAAAGTTTAGTCTCTAGACAATTATGAAAAAGAAGAACTGCATGACTATATGAGAAAACCTAAGGATGTACCAATAGATAAATGTTAATATCACTAAATCGAATGACAGGCTGAAATATTTTTTGGTCGAAAAGAACTCTATTTAGATTCTAGATTTATGCTAGTACTCGTGTGATATAATTCCTATATTTCATTTGATTTATTAAGTGAATCGCGTACCCTATGTAATCAAGGATTCAGAAGGAAACGTAGTGAATGCAACCTGAAGGCCAGTAAGAAGATATTAATGTAAGTTATGGCTGAACTCTCTTTACTTTTTGGATAGTCCTATTTACAAAGGAAACTCAACCATAATTTCTAAAATACTTGAGAGTTAGAACATTTCTAACATTCGCGAATGAATGTTTCTAAGGGGGAAGGATGATACACCCCGTAATTGTGCGTCCTGCCGTGACATCAATGAATACCGAAGTCCTTGGAAAAGGTATGATCTTATGAAAGATTAATAAAGATTTAAATCTTGGTTATGGAAGCATCAGAGTGTTCGAGAGTTAAACAGATTGAAGAAAGTACGTTTCGATGAAAACAAGAATCTGGGGGCAGTTTGACGGTATAGTTGACAGACCGTCAAATACTTTGATAAACCATCAAATTCCCCAAGGTGAGCCGTCAACCTTCTAGGAAATTTGATGGGGAATATTGACAGACCGTCAGAAGTTTGATAGTCCATCGAATGTACTGTCAAATTACGGCAGCGCAGGATTTTTACGGGTTTATATTGGGTATTTCCGAATGGAGACCTCATTTCACCCCCAAACCTGTTCCAAAATCTCTCCCAAGACCTCTCCATCATACCCTAACACCCAATACGAAATCCAGGTCGATTTCATAAGAATTACACTTTAAACCCCTTAATTATCATAGAATTCATCTTTTTCGTATAAGTTGGTGTTGGAAAACCCTTAAAGATGAGATTGCTTGCTGTTTTACAAGTATTTGGATGCATAAATGTAAATTTCATCCTATTTAACCTATGACTATGATCAATTGATGATTTGGAGAAAGTTCTTGACTTTCATATAATGATAGTGATCTTATTTTCTATCTTGTTGATCCTTTAAAGTAAGTTATGTTGATTATGTTAGTTCCATAACGATAATCAGGGGATAACGACCTCAAATCACTTCAATTGGTTCCATAAGGTCTTTCAGAGTTTGTCTTGCATTACACTTATATATACGTTGCTATTTTCATACCGAGCCACGCTATATATATATATATATATATAGTTGGGTATGGTGGGGCCCTGTCTCGACTAGTTATTGTCAGTATACTTTTTAGAGGCATGGTTCAGCCTTGTCGACCTTGTTATATATATGCATGGTTTGGCTCTTTTCTGAGTGCAGGTGGTTATGTCCACATTCAGTGAAGTGTATGTTAGATGCCTATTTGTCTCATGAGTGATTATGTATATCATGGGTATCAGGATCAGTACCCCCGAACCTTAGGACGTCCGGTGCCGGCCATACCCCAAAGGTTGGGGTGTGACAACACCCCTTCATCTTCATAACTTCTACTCTTAATTAGTACCTTTTAATATATGAAAATATATATCTATATATATTACAAAGCTAGGGAATAGACAATCTTATATATGACACCTCTCTATGGCCAAGGATTCATTTTTTCATTTTTCTCATTTGTAGGCTTTTTATATCATTTTAAATTATTTTATTTTAATTTACAAACTCATCTCCATAACTCGCCCTCCTTCATCTTGATAACTTCTACTCTTAATTAGTATTAGTAATTAATTTCATAATTCATAATCTAATGTACAAGTTATGACACCTAATTAAAATCACACCAACATGGTATTTTCATTCCAATAAATGGAGAGTATTGTAGAATGGATGAGGAGATCAACAACACAAAATTGTAGAATTGAGGAGGAGATCAAAAGCACAAAATGAAGAAAATGTTGATGGAGAAGGAACTGTTCACATGTCAGGTACTCAAATATTTATTTTAGCAAGTGAGTGAGTATCTTGGTACTTTTATTAAATGAATATCTTTTAGAATATTTAATTTTTTTCACCCTTTCAATTATTATTATAGAACTTCTATTGTAGATCTTGTTTTTCAGTTTGTTCATGACACAAAATTATTTAGAATGATCATCATACCTTTTAGTTTATTCTAGAATTTTTATATTTATACTCAGAAAAAATTCGTATAAGACAGTTGTATGAATTATGGTGTGATACATGGAGCATGAGGCTGAGTCAGACCCACATCAGATTACAGTGTTGCTAGTTTGGTATGCACAGTATTGGGAGCGACACGAGAAGGGCCGATACCAGTAATAAAGAAGGCTAAGAGTCGTTTGCATCATATTGAAAGATTAATTGTCCAATTATTACAATATTTATTCTCCTATATTTATGGGGGCATATTTTGTGGGCTGTGTACCCGTGTAGCTTATGTATAAATAGGACACTTCATTTCACTGTAACCCGTAAGATTCTAGCTATTACAAAGTATTTATTATTGTTCTCTTGATTTCTATGCTTTCGTACAAGTTACAATCAATTTGCCTAGAAGGCTCAAGATAAGCTTTACTTTGTCTTGTTTCATTATTGTTTATTTATAGAATAATTCATTCATAATTTATATCTAATATGTCACTTGAGATCCACGTGTCCTTGACCACATATACAAATTCAACTGTGCCATTTTATGGGTAAATAGTTTGGGGCCGGATGGTTTGACAAGAGGAACCACAACGCCTAGAGACCTGATGCATACTGATGGAGTCACTTCAGAAGAAGGCCAATATGATTTTGTTCGCACTTATGATACACCTGAAGAAGCCATACAGAATCTTCGGACGTAGAACGCTGCAATTAACGAAGAATTTGAGTGTTTGAAGCAGTTCAAGAGGAGTTTATGTTCAAAAATATGGGCAGTACTCCAACAGGAAGACCTGTTCTCCCATTAAATATACATGGAGAAACGAGTGATTGACAAGGAAGAACCGATGATGATGAAGGCAAATCTGCAAATGATGGCTCAGAGAGCAAAATCCCTGAAAACTCATTCAAGGAAAAGGTTTTGAAATTCATGAAGTACATAAGTAGCAAAGTTGATACTAATGCAGTAAAGGCAGAAAAAATAGCCCAGGAGTTCCGACGCCAGTTCAGTCAGATACCGAGGGCTCTTTCCTTAGTTGACGGTCCGGATGCAAAGAAGTATATTCAATTGGCGTATAAGCCAGAGGCTGCATCTGAATTGATCTCCAAAAGGTTAAAAAATTACTTTTATGGCTAAGTATGATGGAACTACTGATCCACAAGAGCATATCATAGCCTATACTACGGTCGTGAAAGGAAATGATCTAAGAAATTATGAAATAGAATTGGTTCTGATCAAGAAGTTTGCTGAAACACTTGCTAAGGGAGCTTTGGCATGGTATTCACAACTCTCTGAGCATTCTATTGGTTCTTTCGACCAACTCGCCAACATGTTCATAAAGGCTCATGCGGGGGCTCGGAAGGTGAAGACACGTAAGGCATATATCTTCTACATTGCATAAGGAGAGACATAGCTCCTTAGAGACTTTGTTACCTGATTCCAGAAGGAACGAATGCTACTACCCGCAGTCCCAGATGAATAGGTTGCAGAGGCCTTCACGAAGGGTTTAAATCCTTCAAGTTCATATGCTTCATGAAAGCTCAAAGAAAATATTTTGGAATTCCAAACTACGACTTGGGAATATGTGCACAACCAGTAGGAGTCTAAGATCTAGATTAAGGATGATATTCTCTAAACTAAAGTCGGAAGTATCTTTGCAAAGTGAGAGAAACAAAATTCCTCAAAAAACTATTATCAACCTTATCCTCCTACCCGAAATTAATGAGAGGGATAGGGTTTCCGCTCCTTTGATAAATCAAATAATAAAGAAGGCTCCGAGCAAAATAATCAAGGATTGGTGAATTCTGAGAAAGGTAATTCATATAAGGGTGTCAGATATCTGAAATTATCTGAATACAATTTCAATATTGATGAAGAACATATGGTGCCGGTGTTAAGAACTCATCCGACATCTTGACCGCCCAAACCACTACAATCTGATTTGAGTAAAAGAGATCAGTATGTCTGGTTTGATTTTCATAGCACTCACGAGCATAAAACTACGAATTTCTGACATCTACGAGAAGAGGTGGCAGGACTTCTATGTAGGGGCCATCTCCGGAAATATTTCAGCGAGAAAGATCGAAATAATTATGTGCGGGGATGACCCACAAAAGGTAAACCTAGTTTGGCTGCTCCACCCCATGTAATAAACATGATATATGGTGGGTTAATGGTTGCTGCCACATCTTTCACGGTAGCTAAAAAGATGAAAATTTACGTGACCCGGGAAAAGAGGTTTCAAGAGATACTTGACAAACATACTATCGTGTTCACTGAAGAAGGCGTAACCGGTGTAATCTTTCCCCACAATGATGCACTGGTAATCGTGATGCCTATTGACTGCTTCCAGATGAAAAGAGTTCTAATTGATCCCGGGAGCTTATTAAATAGAATCAGGCTAAAGGCTGTAGAAGAAATAAATATGGCACACAAGATAATTCCGGCTGCCAGAACCCTTTCAAGTTTCAACATGTCAAGTGAGACCACAAAGGGGAAGTGAACCTACCGGTGGACGCAATTGGGGTTACTAAAATGAGGAATTTCTACGTCCTATATAGGGAAATGAGGTAACATGCAATATTTGGGAGATCGTGGATACATAACATAAATGTGATCTCATCAACATTGCATCAGTTGGTGAAATTCCCTACATCAAAAGGAATTCAGTAAATTTGATGTGAACAACCTGTAGCCAGGGAAATGTATTCCATAGATGAACTAGAGGTGGAAGCAGACCCCAAATAGCAATTACAGGAAGCAGAGCCAATACCAGAAGAGGATCGCTAGGTTCCGCCTGTAGAAACAGTATCAGCTTATCCAGAATAGGAGTTTTCATATCGGTATCAAGTACCTAGATACTTTTAGGTTCTGGATGAATCAGATGCCACCAAGTCCACTGTAAAGGAATTGGAGCAGATCGCACTACATCCAAAAACTCCCTATAGGAAGGTATACCTGGACACCGGATTGACCCCGGAGCTCAAGGTTTAATTCTTAAGTATCTTATATCTAACATTGATTGCTTTGCATGGTATCATGAAGATATGGAAGACATTCCTCCAGAAGTCACTCATATGTTGGGCATGGATCTCAACTTCCCTCATGTACGATAGAAAAAATAGTCGATAGCCGAACTCTGTAATAGGTTTGTTAAGGAAGAGGTAGCTAGACTACTCAATATTGGATCAATCTGGGAGGTAAAGTACCCAGACAGGTTAGCAAATGTAGTTGTAGTACCTAAAAAGGAAATAAATTTAGCATTTGCATTTATTACAAAGATTTAAATATGGAATGTCTTAAAGACTCATTCCCGCTACCGAACATTGATCAGATGATCGATGCTATAGCCGGACATGAGATAATGAGTTTTTTCAATGTGTATTCCAGGTATAACCAAATAAGGATGCACCCGGAAGACAAAGAAAAACATTTTTCTAACTACTTTTGGTACTTATTGTTATAATGTTATGCCTTTTCAACTAAAAAATGATAGGTCCACATATCAAAGGTTAGTGAATAAAATATTCAAAAAACAAATAGGTAAAATAATGGAAGTATATATAGACGATATGCTTGTTAAGAGTATTTGTGCAGAAGACCATTTAAGTCATTTGCAGGAATTTTTTGAGGTGCTAAGGAAGTACAATATGAATTTGAATCCTGAGAAGTCTACCTCCGGGGTTAGTTCGATAAATTCTTAGGTTTCTTGGTTTCTACAAGGGGCATCGAGATAAATCTTGATAAAATAAAGAATATCAAAGATATACCTGACGTACTGGAGGATGTCAAAGTGGTGCAGCGGTTGACCGGTCATATGATGGCCTTAAGTAGATTTATAGCCCGGTCATCGGGAAAATGCCACAGGTTCCTCTCACTTCTAAAGAAGAAGAACAACTTTGTATGGGCACCCGAGTGCCAGCAGGCCTTAAGGGATCTAACGACTTACCTATCCAGTACTCCGCTCATCTCAAAGCCAAAAGATGGAGAAAAACTACTTATATACTTAGTAGTCTCAAAGGTAGCGCTAAGTGCAATACTAGTACATGAGGAAAAAGGTACATAATTTTCTATTTATTACGTAAGTAGGGTAATGTCAGGGGCCGAGACCCGATACCTACCAGTTGAAAGATTGGATTTTGCCTTAGTAATGTTGGCGCGGAAGCTTCGACCTTATTTTCAACGCCATCTAATTGCCCTAGTAACAATTTTTTCTTTAAAAAATATGTTGCATAAGCCTAAACTATCTTGGTGCTTGGATAAATGCGCGGTAGAATTAGGTGAATTTGACATTGAATATATACCTCGGACTGTAATAAAGTTGCAAGTCCTTGCAGACTTTGTGGTCGATTGCAGTTTGTGAATAACCCCAAAGGCAGAAAATGAGGCTATGCTAGTCTCGAAGACTGCCTCCGGGATCTGGACGCTTTACACAGATGGTGTCTCCAACGTCAAGGGGACTGGTTTGGGTGTTGTATTGCAAACTCCCACCGGTGAGGTTTTAAGGAAAGAAATACATAGTGTACCATTCACTAATAATAAAGTGGAGTAGGAGACTTTGATTGCAGCTTTAGAACTAGCCCGGCGACTAGGTTCACAAATCATCAAAGTAAAATGTGACTCACTGCTGGTAGTAAACTAAGTCTATGGAGTGTTCGAGGCCAAAGAAGAGCGGATGTTGAGACACCTTGAAAAAATGTAGAAGTTGTCCCGTTTCTAGGAATATACCGTAGTGTATATACCCCGGGAGGAAAACGTAGCGGCAGATGCACTTGCAAACTTAAGCTCAAGCACAGAGGCTGAGGGTTCTAAAACTGAGTCAGTTGTTGCATTCGGCGCTCGATCCCGTTGTATACGACGAAATATATTCAACCAACCTAACTTAGGACTGGAGAAATGAATTCTTGGATTATCTCATGAATAAAAAGCTCCCAGAGGACCCGAAGGCATCCAGAGTTCTGAGGACCAAGGCTGCCCGGTATTGTTTCATAGACAGAAAGCATTACCGTAGGTGCTTTTATGGTCTCTTAGGCCGATGCACATGCCCCGATGAAGCAGATTACATGATGAGAGAAGTCCATGAAAACATCTGTGGAAATCATTCAGTAGCAGAATCCTTAACGAGGAAGCTCATGAGGGTCGGTTACTATTGGCCACAGATCGAGGAAGATACTGAGGCTTTTTTGCAAAAATGTGATAAGTGACAATGCCTTGCACAACTGTTACACCAACCGGGAGAAGAGCTGCATCCGATAGTATCCCTGTGGCCGTTTATGAAATGGGTGATGGACATCGTCGGACCCTTACCAGCGCTACCTGGATAGGTATCTCAAATTATTTTTATGACTGACTATTTTTCTAAATTGGTTGAAGTTGTAGCTTACGTAAAAATATGGGAGCAAGAGGTGAAGGATTTCATTTGGCAACATAATATTTGTCGTTTTGGCATCCCTAAGGAGAGAGCTTGCGGCAGTGGCCAGAATTTCGTCGGTGCCAAGGTCACAAATTTCCTTGATGATATGAATATCAAACAGATCACCTCTACTCTTTATCATTCCAATGCAAATGGACAAGTAGAGTCAACAAACAAGACTATAATCTAGAATTTGAAGAAGAAATTGGAGGCTACAAAAGGAAGCTGGTCGTCCAAGTTACCTGAGATTTTATGGGTATATTGAACCACGTTAAAATGAGTACTGGAGAAACTCATTTTCCCTGATTTATGGTGCAAAGGCCCTGGTCCCTATAGAAGTTGGAACTCCCAGCTTGAGATATCTCCGAGTTAAAGAGGAATCAAATGTAGAGTCAATGTCCTTACACCTAGATTTTCTTGAGGAATGTCAAGATTTAACATACATCCAGATGGTAGCCCAAAATCAAATAATGGAGCATTACTATGACCTGCTCACAAATCTCTGACACTTCTAACTCGGTGACTTGGTGCTCCGGAGAGTCAATTAAAGTACCTGAAAGCGTAATGCCGGAAAGCTAGGAGAAAATTGGGAAAGACCATACACTGTAACCGATATTGCCAGTAAAGGAGCTTACCAGCTAGTTGACCAACAAGGACATATACTTCCGAGCAATTGAAATGTAAGTCACTAGAAGAAGTACTATGTATAGTAGGTTTGAGCATGCAGTGCACTTTTTTTCCCTTCGACCGGTGTTTGTTCCAGTTGGATTTTTCCAATAAGGTTTTTAATGAGGCAGCATTACGATATAATCATGTTCATGATATTGCTACTGAGGAAGATTTTTCTAGTATCAAGTCTTCATATCATGACTGGGGAGCCATACACATAGGGAATGGAGTGAAGATTTTGAAATTTTAATGCTTCTAAGGAGAACCGACACTGGGGACTACCCAAATGTTGGGGACAACTCGGATATTCAAACTATATATAACTAGATTAACCATACTAGATGATAGCTAGATTATTCTTGCAATTGTCTTCACATTTGTAAGCCAAATGAATCAATTAAAATTCCTTTTATGATTAATAAATATTTGCCATCACGAGCATGAAACGTATGTTGTTATATTAACATATTAAAAATTCCGTGCCATAATGAACATGAGACGTCATTTTCTACAACATCATTAAAAATAAGGGCCCTCTCTTATTAAAACTTAACAAAAAGTTAAGGCTCTGAGTGTCAGAGGTATCAGAGTTTTAAGTTATTCAGAGACAGGTTAAGTTCGGAACTAACTTTGGAGGCCATACAAGGCCTCAGTTAAAATATGAAAAGAAAAATATATCTTTGGAATTTAATAAAGGCTATTGGAAAGTCTGAAAACTTCAAATCTTAACCTATTCTGATAAAGGAAACCTCAAAGCTGGGTTTCAGGTCAAAAAGCAAAGTAATGAAGTCTAAAATAATGCTTTCTTGTAAAAATAAATAAAGAGTGGAAACTTGAAGCAGAAATGTGGAAGGAAAATTCATTCATTCATATTATTCCTAGTTGAAACCAGACCGGATACAAAAGGATACTAATGCCCAAAAGTGACCCGGTAATGAAAAAACTGAAGGAAAAACCCATGCGAATGGTTATGGCATGTCCGCTAGGGTGTTTCGGGTGTTACTAACAAAAACAAAAGTTGTAAAAAGATTAGTTTAGGGGGGGAGGGGTTCATCATCATATCTAGCCTCTCTATCAGCCTCTACATCTGGATCCTCTCTGTATCCACGAACGGCCTCTAAGAACAACTCAACATCAGTTAAATCGATTTCTACATCCAATTTTTTTGAAGTAATTTCGAAGCCCGATTTTCTGGCTTACTCAAGAGAATCTACTCGACTCTTCAAAAATGGCCAAGTCTCATTGGAGTTTCCACCTCTAACATATGGCTTAGAGCTAAGTGATGGTGTGCTTGGAAGCATGAGGTTGTACTTGGGCATCAACTAAGTCAGCTGCAAGGTGGATTGTTCATCCCTAAAGGGTTGTGTAGGTGGTGGTCAGGACTTGAAGAGAATTCTCTCATTTCTTCAGAGAGTTGACCGCATCTTGCAAACGTAACTAGAGTAAAGCTTAGAGAGAGCTAGAATCCCTAAGATCAGCATGTAGGATTTCGACTTCAGCCTTGAGGTGTTGAATCTTATCCTTCAACTTCTTTTCCTCATCAAAAGGGCGAATTTCTTTTGCTAACTCCGTAGTGGATAGAGAAGAAGTGTGACCCTGAATGAAGATATTTCAATCGGTAAATAAGAACAAGATTTTGTAAAATGGAAGGAAATGAAAGGATATTATACATGTAAGAACAAGCCTTCAAGATGATTGATAGAATCCTCCAGGGTAAAATATGGACATTTCTGAGAGGAAGAAGTAGATATTCGGACCTCGGTTCCGGTTGTAGTGATTGAGTTGCTTGGAATGGCCCTCTAGATGAATGAGAGTCTCTGCTTCTGGAGCTTTCTAACGTGGACTATCCACGTGGGGGATCTCTTCATTCACCTTTTCTTCCTGATAAATGTGGATGCCTCTCGCCTTATATTTCATCTGCAGCTCCTTCCAATACTCTATGAGCTAGCTACAACTTCTCACCCTGGAAATAATTCCCACCAGGGGCTTAGCAACCTTGTTTTAAGCTTTTCGCTTTTGACTACCAGAAGCAAAATTTATATTCGATCAGGTAGCCGTGCAGGAGGGCACTCTTTGGGCTGATGAGTTTTGAACCAGGAGTCCTGGTGATAGAGGAAAAATATTGTAAAAGGAGTTTTGAGGAATCCGGGATAAAATATGAATAGGTGTTAGTGTTGAAGTCAAAAGCTTACCATGGTATTTCCTCTTCCACCATAATGAGGTGATACACTTCCTCGTCCCGGTGCTATTAGGATAGGCATGGACAAGACTTCACTCAGAAATCGCTTTGATGAATTGCAGCTCGACAAGAATGGCTGAGAAAGTTATAAAACTTTGAGTTAGAAAAGAATTATCCTTTATTTAGATAGCCATGTAGATAAGCCTATAAGAAAATAAAATAATAAAATGCTTACGTGTGGGTTCCACTCTTCCGCAAAAGAATCTAAAGAAGACTGATGAATTTGGTTAGTCCTGATCAAAATGTAACGGATCTGCCAACCACGGTCGTGATTATCCTTCACATTGATAAGACTGTGCATTTCTCGGGGGTACAAGGCGATAATTTTGCCCCGTAAAACCCTATAGTAATATAAGAGGAGGAGGTGGTCGATAGTAAATGGAACATCGACAATGTTGTCTAATATTTGTATGCAGAAAATAAGTCTCCAAATCTATGGTGAAATTTGGCCTAAACAAAATCTATACCGATGGCAAAAAACATCAATAATCTTTGGGATGTGGAGTTTGAAATTGATGGTGAATGGATAAGTGTACGTCATAGAAAATCCTTCAACATGTTAATGTACATGGTCAACAGGATAAACCGTTCTGACAACTATATAAGGAGAAAAACACAATCCTTTATAACAGTAGGAAAAAGCTTGGCTACAACTTTGGACTCAAAGTTTTCAACATGTCCGTGGTTGGTTTGAATACGAATGTCTCTAGAAAAATCAAAGCATGAATGGAGGATTTTGGTAGTAATAAAGTTCAAATCCACTTTCTGGGTTGTGGGTGAAACGGGATCCTTCCCATGGTGGTGACTAGGAGGATTATTGTTATCCTCAGATGAGTGGGAGGGAGAAGAATTAGTAAAAGACATTATTGAGGAAGCTATGAAAAACGTAAGAAAGCAAAGTTATGGAACGAAATTTGTAGATGGCGAGGTTTCCTTATGTGAAATATTTGGCCTCCTATTTATGGAAAAATATATAACGTTTTGCAGGTGAAAATACGTGAATTATCATTATGTCAGTTCGCGCTGATCAGAGCGATGGTTCAATGGCTGCCTTTTTAGAAGTCGTAATTGGATGTGACATTTGATAGGTTATGTAATCATTATGGTTCAAGTTTCTTGCCAGAACACAGAGTGTTGATTGGTGGGTAGTTCAAATCCACTCCCCGGTTGCATAAGAGTTGCGACCGGACAGTGCGAAGACTATCTATATAGGAAACAATTTGTATAAGACAACTGTATGAATTATGGTATGACAGGTGGAGCATGAGGCTGAGTCAAACCCATGTCAGATTACAACATTACTGGTTTGGTATACATGGTACCGAAATCGACATGAATAGGGTCGACACTGGTAATAAAGAAGGCTAAGAGCCGTTTACATCGTAATAGGTGACTATTCTCTAAGTAAGGTGAACTTCTTTACTTATATTATTTTACATTATCTATTTTCCTAGAGACACTCACTGAATGTCTAGTACTCATGCATATTATTGTTGTTTTTACGGTATGTTACGTAACGAAGAAGAGCTGGTTCATAATATGCGTGCGTAGTAGGAAAACTTGTTGCTTTCCAGACTTATTGGTGAGACCACAAACTTGATCGTGGGACACCTTTCCATCTTTCTTTATGGATTTTAGTTTACGGACTGCGTTCCAAAGTTAGTTCATTCATTTAATTAATTTAGAAGCTTCATAGATAGTGTTAGATTGTGGGTATATGTTGAAAGTCTCGTATGACTTATTGAGGTGTTTCCACGTTTATGAAATCTTAATTCTATTGCAACTCCATTGATTTTTTTTATAAGTGTGAGCATGATTTTCATTTAACATTAATGACTTGCTTTAAACTATTATTAAAATACTAATAAATAGATTAGATGTTAATGATTTTATAAGGTGCTTCCGATGTTGTTCATAGCATCTGATGCCTGTTATGTCCAGGGTGAGTTTTGGGGCATGACAAGCTTGGTATTAGAGCCTAGGTTTAGAAGTGTCCTGGGATTATCTATGGAGCTATGTATAGTGGAGTCTTCTTCATGCAGACTAGCCACTTGTATAGATCTATGACTACCAGGACATTTTAGGTAATTCTTACTCTTCTTGATTCTACATTGTATTGTAGAGATCGAACTACTCTTTAGGATCGTTTTGACGTATTTGATACTCGTGCCTTGTGAAATTGATTTTAACTCGTGCTGCAACATCTAACCATGTGACTATGGTTCTATTGAGTGCACATGGGTTCTAATGTATAGTGTGGCGGAGAGCATGAGGTCGTTCATAATTCTATAGTAGGTGTTCATGGTGATTGTAAGGTGTGGTCGCTCATGTTTTAAGACTGGTATTCTTACTATTTGTTCTTATTATATGTATTCATTGATTGACCTGGGTCCATACCTTTCTTATGTGACTTCGTGATTCCCCTTGATTTTTGTGTGGAACCCGAATAATTGTTAGATCCATTTTCTTTGAATACCCCTGCTAGCACCTTTATTATTACATCTAGAGTCTATAGAGAATGTGTAGTTGTAGTTAAGGGCCGTGAGAATACTATTGATTTGCTTTAATTAACAATTGTGGGATTCTGAGGTGATGGTGGGATAGAATGGATTTCTAGGTGTCATAAAACTTTAGATTGTATGTCAAAATGATTAGGCTTAAACTTACAGATGGACCTATTAGAGAACGAAAAAAAGTTATTGTTAAACCTTGAGGTAGTGTGTGATGAAATTTTCGGTTATTTAACCCTTATTCAGATTAGAGGAATAAATCTCTCACTCTTATGTTTAGGCTTGAATGATCTAATTGTTGGGTGGTTATTCGAATGTTTTCCTTGAGGATAACTCACCTTGCTAAAGAACTTTAGGAATTCTGAAAATTTGAGGTTTAGCGAAAAATCTTAAGCCATGACTTTCGTTCGGGGATGAATGATCCTAAGAGGGCGATAATATAACAATCTGTAAATTTGGGTTAGGTGTGAATGAATTAAACGAGTGTTGATGTGTCATATTTTAGTTATGTGAATCCCTTTGAGATGAATTCAGGTGATAGATTGTCATTTTGAAGTCAAACCAAATTGTCGTTTTGGGTAGTTGAATTAAGAATCTGTGATAAACAGAGAATGAATGTTATAGGTATTTGAAATACCATTCTTACCATATATTATGGAGCTCAATCAGAGCTATGTGCTTGGAGTTATGCCTTTTACTGGGCTCTATACGCACGATCGGTGCACCATCAGGCCTTCTGGTGAACGATCGTGCACACGAGGCAGTGTACTGCCCTTGATGCACTATCACTGCATGTTTGGGCCTTCCAACTGTGCGATGGCACACAATGGGGCGACATTTTTAAAGCCTAAATTCGTTATAGCTTACCCCCACTTCGTTTTGGGCAACTTTTTGAGAGAGAACAACCCTAGTGCTTCCCCAAATCATCTAAGGTAAGTTCTTGGTTATTTCCCATTATTATTACATCAATCTATCATCAAATTAACCTTACTTCTTCTCTCCAAACCCTAGATTCTTGAAAAATCAAGATATGAGAAGGAGTAACGAGTAGAAGTTCGTCTAAAAGGTATGAACATCAGTTTCCCTGATTTAGTTGATGACTTTTAGTTTAGTATGGATTATACTACGCAATTATAACCTACGAGTATTTCATATGAGGTTTAGAAAAGCCCTAGTTTTTGAAATTAACGTTCTAATTTTTCTAATATAAATACATTGTAGAGTGATTGTTGAACCTTGGATATTCCGTTTGGCAGTATTTTAGCAGTATTATAGGTATGTCTCTTTTTAAAATCCTTATTGACTTTAAAGACTATGTGTATGTCTTTTTTTTAACATACTTTTTCAACCTTTAAAAATGGGTTTTGGGCAAAGTTTCATGTGTGTGAGGGACAAGACCTCATGGAACCTTTAGTATATTCTAATTTATATATGTATCCATGATTTCTCCTATCAAAGGGTTATTGAAATATGTGTATAAAGCTATAAACTTTGAACGTGATTTACTTCGATTAAGGGATACGTTGAACTCGATTTTTGAAGCTTGGATATTTCATGTGTTGTGCTTTATGAATGGGTTTGTTGAACTTGAAATTTATTTAATGACTTGAACATGGTTTCTAAACCCATAAATAATTTGACATACTCTAATAACGGGATGATGAACATAATTCATACTGAATTATTTGGCTTTTATGCCATGATTTATACATGTATGTGTTTGGGCCTATATAGGCAAGCAGTGCTAGTCCAGAGGATGATTACCCATTATGGATCCTAACGTATCGATACGAGTATTGCTATGTCAGTCCAGAGGATTATTGAAATCCGACGCGTGTAGCCCAGTGCATCTATTATTGTGCTAGTCCAAAGCATTATTAGTCTCCATGAGAAAATAACCCCTGTGTATCTATTGTTGTGGTAGTCTAGAAGACGATTAGCCTTTGTGGGATAATAGCCCTGGTTTTTTGAATGATTGTTTGCCCATACGTTAGCATGTGCTATTATGATGATTTCCTGTGATTGGCTTGTTGATGATTTTAGGTTCATAAATGGAAGACTTAATCTTGAGAAATAGCATAATGGATTGAAAGTGATTTAATTCTCTCTTAAGGGTTTCTAGTAATGGTTTCTCTAAGCTTGGTGAACTATTTTATCTCTGGATTCTTAACTGCTTTACTTATATTAGTTTACTACTTAATATTATATTAATTTACATTATCTATTATCCCAGAGACATTCACTGAGTACCCAATACTCAATCATATCATTGTTGTTTTAGACGATATGTTAGGTAACGAAGTCAAACAAGTTCGTGATACGCGTACGAAGTAAGAGAACTTGCTACATTCCAGACTTGTTGGTGAGCCCATATACTTGATCATGGGACATCCTTCTATCTTTCATTATTGCTTTTATTTTCCGAAATACGTCCCAAAGTTAGTTCATTCATTTGTTTATCTTAGAAGCTTCACAGATAGTGTCAGATTGTGGGTAGATGTTGAAAGTCTCATATAATTTATTGAGGTATTTCCACGTTTATGATATCTTAATTCTATTTCAATTCCATTGATTTTATTTTATAAGTGTGAGCATGGCTTTCATTTAACCTTAATGACTTGCTTTAAACTAATATTGAAAGACTATTAAAAGAGATTAGACGTTAATGATTTTATAAGGTGCTTTCGGTGTTGTTCATAGCATCAGATGTCTGTTGCGTTCAGGGTAGGTTTTGGGCTGTGACAAGCTTGGTATCAGAGCCTAGGTTTAGAAGTGTCCTAGGATTGGCTGTGGAGCTCTGTCTAGTGGAAACCTATTCATGCAGACTGGCCATCTGTATGGATGTAAGACTACCAAGACATTTTAGATGTTTATTACTCTTCTTGATTCTAGAATGTGCTTTAGATCTTGAACTTCTCTTTAGGATCGTTCTGGTGTATTTGATACTCGTCCCTCGTGAAATTGATTTTAACTCGTGCTGCAGCAGCTAACTATGTGACAATGGTTCTATTGAGCGCACATGGATTCTAATGTATAGTATAGAGGATGGTACGAGGTCGTTCATAATTCTATAGTAGGTGTTCGTGGTGATTGTAAGGTGTTGTCGCTGATGTTTTGAAACTGGTATTCTTACTATTTGTTCTTTCGATATATATTCGTTAATTGATCTGGGTCCAAATATTTCTTATGTGACTTCGTGCTTGCCCTTGATTTTTGTGTGGAACACGGATAAATGGTAGATGGATTTTCTTTGAATACCCCTGCTAGCGCCTTTGTTATTGCATCTAGAGTCTATAGAGACTGTGTAGTTGTAGTTAAGTGCCGTGAGAATACTGTCGATTTACTTGAATTAGAAATTGTGGATTCTGAGGTGATGGTGGGGATAGAATGGATTTCTAGATGTCATAAAACTCTAGATTTTATGTCAAAATAATTAGGCTTGAACTTACAGATGGACCTGTTAGAGAATGAAAGAAAGTTATTGTTAAACCTTGAGTTAGTGTGTGCTGAATCTTTCGATTATTTAACATCTACGAAAGTTCAGATTGGAGGAATAAATCCCTCACTCGTATGTTTAGGATTGAATGATCTAATCGTTGGGTTGTTAGTCATATGGTTTCCTTGAGGATAACTCACCTTGCTAAAGAATTCTAGGAATTCTGAAAATTTGAGGTTTAGTGAAAAGTCTTAAGCCATGACTTTCGTTCGGGGATGAATGATCCTAATAGGGGGATAATATAACACTCTGTAAATAGCTAAGAATGAATGAAACGAGTGTTGTCAATCACACTGATACCTTGAATAGTTCACTGAAATTATTGTAAATGATCGTAATCTTCAGAGCTTGTGTCACCCGAAGGAGCCATCATCATCTTACTAAAATCGGTTTCGAAACTCATGACAGCCCCGAAAATTAAAAGAAAGGACAAGATCGGACGAAATTAGGTGATAGAAAGTCATTTTGAAGTAAAACCAAATAGTGAAGTTCGTAAGGTCTCTTAAATTCATCTAAGTCTGATGTATATTTCACTTATAACCAGTTTTTCGGTTAGTTGCATTGATAATTTGTGAAAATGAGAATATGAATGTTTTAGGTATTTGACATTCCAACCATATATTACAGAGCTTAATCGGAACTCTGTTCTAGGAGTTATGCCATTTTACTGGCACTACGCAGTTTGCGTGATCGGTGCGTGATTAGGCTTTCTAATGTGTGATCATGCACACGAGGCAGTGTACTGCGCTTGATGAGCGATCACTGCGCATTTGGGCCTTCCAACTATGCGATAGCGCATGGTGGGGCGACATTTTTAAAGCCTAAAGTCGTTATAGCTAACTTCGTCTAAAAGGTATGAACATCGGTTTCCCTGATTTAGTTGATGACCTTCAGGTTAGTATAGATCATACTACGCAATTATAACCTACGAGTATTTCATATGAGGTTCAAGAACGTGTTTTTAAGGCTTACATTGTTGAACCTTGGATACTCCGTTTGGTAGCATTTTAGCGGGATTAGAGAAAGCCTCTTTCTAAAATTTGTTTTGACTATAAAGACTATGTGTATGTCACTTTTCGAACATGCATTTTAAACCTTTAAAAATGGGTTTTGGGAAAAGTTTCATGTGTGTGAGGGACAAGACCCCATGGAACCTTGGGTGTATTATAATTTATATATATATATACATGATTTCTCCTATGAAAGGGTTATTGAAACATGTGTATAAATCTATAAACTTTGAACGTGATTTACGTCGATTAAGGGATACGTTGAACTCAATTTTTTGAAGCTTGAATATTTCATGTGTTGTGTTTTATGAATGGGTTTGTTGAACTTGAAACTTATGTAATGACTTGAACTTGGTTTCTAACCCATAAATAATTTGACATACCCTAAAATCGGGATGATGAACATAATTCATAATGAATTATTTGGCTTCCATGCCATGATTTATACATGTTTGTGTTTGGGCCTGTATTGGCAACCAGTGCTAGTCCAGAGGACGATTACCCATTATGGATCCTAATGTATCGATACGAGTATTGTTATGTCAGTCCCGAGGATTATTGAAATCCGACGTGGGTAGCCCAGTACATCTATTATTATGCTAGTCCAGAGCATTATTAGCCTCCATGAGAAAATAACACTGGTGTATCTATTGTTGGGGTAGTCCAAAAGACGATTATCCTCTGTGGGATAATAGCCCTGGTGTATTGAATGATTGTTTGCCCATAAGTTAGCATGTTCTATTCTGATGGTTTCCAGTGAGTGGATTGTTCATGATTTCAGGTTCATAAATGGAAGACTTAATCTTGAGAAATAGCATAATCGAAAGTGATTTAATTCTCTCTTAAGGGTTTCTAGTAATGGTTTCTCTAAGTTTGGTGAATTATTTTATCTCTGGATTCTGAATTACTTTACTTATATTACTTTAATATTTAATATTATATTATTTTACATTATCTATTATCCCAGACACACTCACTGAGTACCAAATACTCAATCATATCATTGTTGTTTTAGACGGTATGTTAGGTAACGAAGACAAATAGGTTCATGATATGCGTATGAAGTAGGAGAACTTGATACACTCCAAACTTGTTGGTGAGCCCACATACTTGATCGTGGGACATCCTTCTATTATTACTTTAGTTTTTGGACTGCATCCCAAAGTTAGTTCATTCATTTGTTTATCTTAGAAGCTTCATAGATAGTGTCAGATTGTGGGTAGATGTTGAAAGTATCATATAACTTATTGAGGTATTGCCAAGTTTATGATATCTTAATTCTATTGCAATTCCATTGATTTTATTTTATAAGTATGAGCTTGGCTTTCATTTAACCTTAATGACTTGCTTTAAACTAATATTGAAATACTATTAAAATAGATTAGACGTTAATGATTTTATAAGGTGCTTTCGGTGTTGTTCATAGCATCGGATCTCTGTTGCGTCCAGTGTAGGTTTTGGGCTGTGACAAGCTTGGTATCAGAGCATAGGTTTAGAAGTGTCCTAGGATTGGCTGTGGAGCTCTGTCTAGTGTAGACCTATTCATGCAGACTGGCCACCTGTATGGATGTATAACTACCAAGACATTTTTGATGTTTCTTACTCTTCTGGATTCTAGATTGTGATGTAGATCTTGAACTTCTCTTTAGGATCGTTCTGGCGTATTTGATACTCGTCCCTCGTGAAATTGATTTTAACTCGTGCTGCAGCAGCTAACCATGTGACGATGGTTATATTGAGTGCACATGGGTTCTAATGTATAGCATGGAGGATAGCATGAGGTCGTTCATAATTCTATAGTAGGTGTTCGTGGTGATTGTAAGGTGTTGTCGCTGATGTTTTGAGACTATTAATCTTACTATTTATTATTTCGATATGTATTCGTTGATCGATCTGGGTCAAAATCTTTCTTATGTGACTTCGTGCTTGCCCTTGATTTTTGTGTAGAATACGGATAATTGTTAGATGGATTTTCTTTCAAGACCCCTGGTAGTGCCTTTGTTATTGCATCTAGAGTCTATAGAGATTGTGTAGTTGTAGTTAAGGGCTGTGAGAATACTGCCGATTTACTTGAATTAGAAATTGTGAATTCTGAGGTGGGGATGGAATGGATTTCTGGGTGTCATAAAACTCTAGATTGTATGTCAAAATGATTAGGCCTGAACTTATAGATGGACCTGTTAGAGAATGAAAGAAAGTTATTGATAAACCTTCAGTTAGTGTGTGCTGAACCTTTCGATTATTTAACATGTACGAAAGTTCATATTAGAGGAATAAATCGCTCACTTTTATGTTTAGGCTTGAATGATCTAATCGTTGGGTGGTTAGTCATATGTATTCCTTGAGGTTAACTCACCTTGCTAAAGAACTCTAGGAATTCTGAAAAGTTGAGGTTTAGTGTAAAATCTTAAGCCATGACTTTTGTTCGAGGATGAATGATCCTGAGAGGGGGATAATATAACACTCTGAAAATCTGGGTTAGCTGTGAATTAATTAAACATGTGTTGTCAATCACACTGATAGCTTGAATAGTTCACTAAAATTATTGTAAATGATCGTGATCTTCAAAGCTTGATGCGCCCGAAGGAGCCATCATCATCTTACCAAAATTGGTTTCGAAACTCATGACGGCTCTGAAAATTAAAAGAAAGGACAAGGTCGGATTAAATTAGGTGATAGAAAGTCGTTTTGAAGTAAACCCAAATAGTGAATTTCTTAAGATCTCTTAAATTCATCTAAGTCTGATGTATATTTCACTTATGCCCAGTTTTTCGGCTAGTTGCATTGATAATTTAAGAAAATGAGAATATGAATGTTTGAGGTATTTGAAATACCATTCCAACCATATATTATGGAGCTTAATCGGAACTCTGTGCTAGGAGTTATGCCATTTTACTGGCACTACGTGATCGGTGCGTGATCAGGCCTTCCAGTATGCGATCATGCACACAAAGCAGTGCACTGCCCTTGATGAGCGATCATTGCGCGTTTGGGCCTTCCAACTATGCGATAGCACATGGTGGGGCGACACTTTTAAAGCCTAAATTCGTTATAGCTTACACCCCCCCCCCCAACTTCATTTTGGGCAACGTTTTGAGAGAGAACAACCCTAATACTTCCCCAAAACATCTAAGGTAAGTTCATGGTCAATTCCCATTATTATTACATCAATCTATCATCAAATTAACCTTACTTCATCTCTCCAAACCCTAGATTCTTGAAAAATAAAGATAGGAGTAGGAGGAACGAGTAGAACTTAGTCTAAAAGGTATGAACATCGGTTTCCCTGATTTAGTTGACGACCTTTAGGTTAGTATAGATTATACTACGCAATTATAACCTACGAGTATTTCGTATGAGGTTCAAGAACGCGTTTTTAAGGCTTACAAAAGCCCTAGTTTTCGAAAATTAAGGAAAGCTCGTAGAAATAATTGAAGTTCTAATTTTTCTCATCTAAATCCATTATAGAGTGATTGTTGAACCTTGGATACTTCGTTTGGTAGCATTTTAACAGGAATAGAAAAGGCCTCTTTTTAAAATCCGTTTTGACTATAAAGATTATGTGTATGTCCCTTTTTGAACATGCATTTTAAACCTTTAAAAATGGGTTTTGGGAAAAGTTTCATGTTTGTGAGGGACAAGACCTCATGGAACCTTTGGTGTATTATAATTTATATATGTATACATGATTTCTCCTATCAAAGGGTTATTGAAACATGTGTATAAATCTATAAACTTTGAACGTGATTTACCTCGATTAAGGGATACGTTGAACTCGATTTTTTGAAGCTTGAATATTTCATGTGTTGTGTTTTATGAATGGGTTTGTTGAACTTGAAACTTATTTAATGACTTGAACTTGGTTTCTAACCCATAAATAATTTGACATACCCTAAAACGGGATGATGAACATAATTCATAATGAATTATTTGGCTTCCATGCCATAATTTATACATGTTTGTGTTTGGGCCTGTATTGGCAACCAGTGCTAGTCCAGAGGACGATTACCTATTATGGATCCTAACGTATCAATACGAGTATTGCTATGTCAGTCTAGAGGATTATTGAAATCCGACATGAGTAGCCCAGTACATCTATTATTATGCTTGTCTGGAGCATTATTAACCTCCATGATAAAATAGCACTGGTGTATCTATTGTTGTGGTAGTCCAGAAGACGATTAGCCTCCATGGGATAATAGCCCTGGTGTATCGAATGATTGTTTGCCCATAAGTTAGCATGTTCTATTCTGATGGTTTCCCATGAGTGGGTTGTTGATGATTTCAGGTTCATAAATGGAATACTTAATCTTGAGAAATAGCATAATCGAAAGTGATTTAATTCTCTCTTAAGGGTTTCTAGTAATGGTTTCTCTAAGTTTGGTGAACTATTTTATCTCTAGATACTGAATTGATTTACTTATATTATTTTACTGCTTAATATTATATTATTTTATATTATCTATTATCCCAGAGACACTCACTGAGTACCCAATACTCAATCATATCATTGTTGTTTTAGATGGTATATTAGGTAACGAAGACAAACAGGTTCGTGATATGCGTATGAAGTAGGAGAACTTGCTACACTCCAAACTTGTTGGTGATCCCACATACTTGATCGTGGGACATTGCTTTTAGTTTCCGGACTGCATCCCAAATTTAGTTCATTCATTTGTTTATCTTAGAAGCTTCATAGATAGTGTCAGATTGTGGGTAGATGTTGAAAGTATCATATAACTTATTGAGGTATTGCCACGTTTATGATAACTTAATTCTATTACATTTCCATTGATTTTATTTTATAAGTATGAGCACAACTTTCATTTAACCTTAATGACTTACTTTAAACTAATATTGAAAGACTATTAAAAGAGATTTGACGTCAATGATTTTATAAGGTGCTTTCGGTGTTATTCATAGCATCGGATGTCTGTTGCGTTCAGGGTAGGTTTTGGGGTGTGATAAGCTTGGTATCAAAGCCTAGGTTTAGAAGTGTCCTAGGATTGGCTGTGGAGCTCTGTCTATTGGAAACATATTCATGCAGACTGGCCACATGTATGCATGTATGACTACCAAGTCATTTTAGATGTTTCTTTCTCTTCTTGATTCTAGATTGTGTTGTAGATCTTGAACTTTTCTTTAGGATTGTTCTGGCGTATTTGATACTCGTCCCTCGCGAAATTGATTTTAACTCGTGCGGCAGCAGCTAACCTTGTGACGATGGTTCTATTGAGCGCACATGGGTTCTAATGTATAGTATAGAGGATGGCACGAGGTCGTTCATAATTCTATAGTAGGTGTTCGTGGTGATTGTAAGGTGTTGTCGCTGATGTTTTGAGGCTGGTAATCTTACTATTTGTTCTTTTGATATGTACTCATTGATCGATCCGGGTCCAAATCTTTCTTACGTGGCTTCGTGCTTGCCCTTGATTTTTGTGTGGAACACGGATAAATGTTAGATGGATTTTCTTTGAATACCTCTGCAGCGTCTTTGTTATTGCATCTAGAGTCTATAGAGACTGTGTAGTTGTAGTTAAGTGCTGTGAGAATACTGTTGATTTGCTTTAATTTGAAATTATGGATTCTAAGGTGATGGTGGGGATGGAATGGATTTCTAGGTGTCATAAAACTCTAGATTTTATGTCAAAATAATTAGGCTTGAACTTATAGATGAACCTATTAGAGAATGAAGGAAAGTTATTGTTAAACCTTGAGGTAGTGTGTGCTGAATCTTTCGGTTATTTAACATCTACGAAAGTTCAGATTAGAGGAATAAATCCCTCACTCTTATGTTTAGGATTGAATGATCTAATCGTTGGATTGTTAGTCATATGGTTTCCTTGAGGATAACTCACCTTGCTAAAGAATTCTAGGAATTCTGAAAATTTGAGGTTTAGTGAAAAGTCTTAAGCCATGACTTTCGTTCGGGGACGAATGATCCTGAGAGGGGGATAATATAACACTCCATAAATCTGGGTTAGCTGTGAATGAATTAAATGAGTGTTGTCAATCACACTGATAGCTTGAATAGTTCACTGAAATTATTGTGAAGGATCATGATCTTCAGAGCTTGATGCGCCCGAAGGAGACATCTCATCTTACCGAAATCAATTTCGGCACTCATAACAGCCCCGACAATTAAAATAAAGGACAAGGTCAGACGAAATCAGGTGATAGATAGTCATTTTGAAGTCAAACCAAATAGTAAAGTTCGTACGATCTCTAAAATTTGTCTAAGTCTGATGTATATTTCACTTATGCCTAGTTTTTCTGCTAGTTGCATTAATAATTTGAGAATATGAATGTTTTACGCATTTGAAATATCAATCCAACCATATATTATGGAGCTTAATCGGAGCTCTGTGCTAGGAGTTATGCCATTTTACTAGCAATATGCAGTATGCGCAATCAGTGCGTGATCAGGCCTTCCGGTATGCGATCATGCACATGAGGCAGTGTACTTCCCTTGACGAGCGATCACTACGCATTTGAGCCTTCCAACTGTGCGATGGCGCATAGTGGGATGACATTTTGAAAGCCTAAATTCGTTATAACTCACTCCTACTTCATTTTGGGCAACCTTTTGAGAGAGAACAACCCTAAGGTTTGCCCAAAACATCTAAGGTAATTTATTGGTCAATTTCCATTTATATTACATCAATCTATAATAAAATTAACCTTACTCCATCTCTTCAAATCCTAGATTCTTTAAATATCAAGAGAGGATAAGGAGGAACAAGTAGAACTTTATCTAAAAGGTATGAACATCAGTTTCCCTATTTTCGTTGAGGACATTTAGGTTAGTATATATTATACTACGTGATTATAATCTAACTCCATTGTAGAGTGATTGTTGAACCTTGGATATTCCGTTTGGTAGCATTTTAGCGGGATTAGAGTAATGTCTCTTTTTAAAATCTTTTTTCACTATAAAGATTATGTGTCTGTCTCTTTTCGAACATAAGTTTTTAACCTTTAAAAATGTTTTGGGCAAGGTTTCATGTGCGTGCGGGATAAGACCTCATGGAACCTTTGGTATATTATAATTTATATATGTATCCGTGATTTCTCCTATCAAAGGGTTATTGAAACTTGTGTATAAACCTATAAGCTTTGAACGTGATTTACCCTGATTAAGGGACACGTTGAACTCAATTTTTGGAAGCTTGGATATTTCATATGTTGTGATTTATGAACTGGTTTGTTGAACTTGAAACTTATTTAATAACTTGAACATGGTTTCTAAACCTATAAATGATTTGACGTACCCTAATAATGGGATGATAAACATAATTCATAATGAACTATTATGCTTACATACCATGATTTGTACATGTTTGTGTTTGGGCCTGTATTGTCAAGTTGTGCAAGTCCATAGGATGATTAGCTGCTGTGGATTCTAACATATCGATATGAGTATTGTTGTATCAGTCCAGTGGAGGATTGACCTCCGATGCCTGTAGCCTAGTGCATCTATTGTTGTGCTAGTCCAGAGGATGATTAGTCTCCTTAGAAAAATAGCACCGATGTATCTATTGTTGTGGTAGTCCAAAGGACGATTAGTCTCTGTGGGATAATAGCCCTAGTGTATTGAATGATTGTTCAAGCATAAGTTGGTATGTACTGATCTGATGGTTGCTTGTGAGTGGCTTGTTGATGATTTCAGGTTCATAAATGCAAGACTTAATCTTGAGAAATAGCATAATAGATTGAAAGTGATCTAATTATGTCTTAATGGTTTCTAATAATGATTTCTCTAAGTTTGGTGATATATTTTATCGCTGGATTCCGAACTTCTTTACTTATATTATTTTACTGCTTAATATTATATTATTTTATATTATCTATTATCCCTGAAACACTCACTGAGTACACAGTACTCAGCCATATCATTGTTTGTTTTGATAGTATGTTAGGTAACAAAGAAGAGCAGGCTCGTGATACTCGTACGAAGTAAAAGAACTTGCTACTTTCCTGACTTATTGGTGAGCCCACATACTTAATAGTGGGACACCCATCTATCTTTTTTTTATTTCTTTTAGTTTTAGGACTGCGCCCCGAAGTTAGTTCATTCATTTGTATAACTTTGAAGCTTCATAGATAGTGTCAGATTATGGATAGATGTTGAAAGTCTTGTATGGCTTATTGAGGTATTGCCATATATATGATATCTTAATTCTAGTGCAATTCCGCTAATTTTATTATATAAGTGTGAGCATGACTTTAATTCAACCTTAATGACTTGTTTTAAACTAATATTGAAAGACTGTTAAAATATATTAGACGTTAATGGTTTTATAAGGTGCTTCCATTATTGTTCATAGCATCGAATGTCTGTTATGTCCAGGGTAGGTTTTTGGGCGTGACAAGCTTGGTATCGGGGCCTAGGTTTATAAGTGTCCTAGGATTATCTGTGGAGCTGTGTTTGGTGGAGTCTTCTTCATACAGACTGGCCACCTGTATGGATGTATGAATACCAGGTCATTTTAGGTGTTTCTTACTCTTCTTCATTCTAAATTGTGTTGTAGATCTTGAACTTCTCTTTAAGATCGTTCTGGAGTATTTGATACTCGTGCATCACAAAATTAATTTTAACTTATGATGCAGCAAGCTAACCATGTGACAATGGTTTTATAGAGCACACATGGGTTCAAATGTATAGTGTGACGGATGGCATGAGGTCGTTCATAATTCTATAGTAGGTGATTGTACGGTGTGGTGGCGGATGTTTTGAGATTAGGATTCTTACTATTTGTTCTTTTGATATGTAATCGTTGATCGATCCGAGTGTAAATATTTCTTATGTGACTTCATGTTTGTCCTTGATTTTTGTGTAGAACCCGAATATTTGTTAGATCCATTTTCTGTGAATACCCCTGCTAGCGCCTTTCTTATTGCATCTAGAGTCTATAGAGACTGTGTAGTTGTTGTTAAGGGCGAATACTGTCGATTTGCTTAAATTAGAAATTGTGGATTTGGAGGTGATGGTGGGGATAGTATGGATTTCCAAGTGGCATAAAACACTGGATTGTCAGTAAAAATGATTTGTCTTGAACTTACAAATGGACATGTTAGAGAACGAAAGAATAGATATTGCTAAACTTTGAGGTAGTGTGTGTTGAACCTTTCAGTTATTTAATCCCTACAAAAATTCAGATTAGAGGAATAAATCCCTCACTCTTACGTTTAGGCTTGAATGATCTAATCATTGGGTAGTTAGTCAGATGTTTTCCTTCAGGACTCACCTTGCTAAAGAACTCTAGGAATTTTGAAAATTTGAGGTTTAGTGAAAATCTTAAGCTGTGACTTTCATTCATGGATGAATGATCCTGAGAGATGGATAATATAACACTCCGTAAATCTGGATTAGGTGTGAAAGAATTAAATGAGTGTTGACATGTCATATTTTAGTTATGTGAATCCCTTTGGGATGAATTCGAGTGATAGATAGTCGTTTTGCAGTCAAACCAATTAGTGAACTTCGTAATAGCTCTTAAATGTATCTAAGTCTGGTGTATATTTCACTTATTTCTAGGTTTCGTGTAGTTGCGTTATGAATTTGAGAAAAAGTGAGGTATGAATGTTGTAGGTATTTCAAATACTTTTCTAACCATATATTATGAAGCTCAATCGGAGCCATGTGCTAGGAGTTATGCCTTTTTACTGGGTTCTTCACAGTCTGCGCGATCAGGCCTTCCAGTGCATGATCATGCATATGAGGAAGTGTACTGCCCTTGATGCACGATCTCTACACCTTTGGGCCTTCCAACTGTGCGATGGCGCATGGTGGGGCGACATTTTTTAAGCCTAAATTCTTTATAACTCACCCCACTTCATTTTGGGTAACACTTTGAGAGAGAACAACCCTAAGGCTTCCCCAAAACATATAAGATAAGTCCTTGGTCAATTCCTATTATTATTACATCAATCTATCATCAAATTAACCTTACTTCTTCTCTCCAAATCCTAGATTCTTGAAAAATCAAGAGAGGAGGAGGAACGAGTAGAACTTTGTCTAAAAGGTATGAACATAGGTTTTCCTGGTTACGTTGATGACTTTTAGGTTAGTATAGATTATACTATGTGATTATAATCTACGAGTGATTCATATGAGGTTTAAGAACAAGCTTTTAAGGCTTAGAAAATCCCTAGTTTTCAAAAATTAAGGAAAGCTCGTAGAAACAATTAAAGTTCTAATTTTTCTCATCTAAATCCATTGTAGAGTGATTGTTGAACCTTGGATATTCAGTTTGGAAGCATTTTACCGGGATTAGAGGTATGCCTCTTTTTTAAATCCCTTTTGTCTATAAAGGTTATCTATATATCTCTTATCGAATATACTTTTTCAACCTTTAAAAATGGTTTTTGCGCGTGAGGGACAAGACCTCATGGAACATTTGGTGTATTATAATTTGTATATGTATCCGTGATTCTCCTATCAAATGGTTATTGAAACTTGTGTATAAACCTATAAGCTTTGAACGTGATTTACCCTGATTAAGGGACACGTTGAACTCGATTTTTGGAAGCTTGGATATTTCATATGTTGTGCTTTATGAATGGGTTTGTTGAACTTGAAAATTAGTTAATAACTTGAACATGGTTTCTAAACCTATAAATCATTTGACGTACCCTAATAATGGGATGATAAACATAATTCATAATGAACTATTATGCTTCCATACCATGATTTTTACATGTTTGTGTTTAGGCATGTATGGCTTCTATTACTGTGCTAGTTCAGATGATGATTAGCCTCTGTGGAAAAATAGCCCCAGTGTACCTGTTGCTGTGGTAGTCCAGATGACGATTAGCCTCCATAGGATAATAGCCCTGGTGTATCGAATGATTGTTCTCCCATAAGTTGGGATTTGTTGATATGATGGTTGCATGTGAGTGGTTTGTTGATGCTTTTCGGTTAATAAATGGAAGACTTAATCTTGAGAAATAGCATGATGGATAGAAAGTGATTTAATTCTCTCTTAATGGTTTCTACTAATGGTTTCTCTTAGTTTGGTGAACGGTTATATGTTTGGATTCCGAACTACTTTACTTACATTGTTTTACTGCTTAATATTATATTATTATACATTATCTATTATCCCTGAGACACTCATCAAGTATCCAGTACTCAGGCATACCATTGTTGTTTTTGATGGTATGTTAGGTAATGATGAAGAGCAGGCTGGTGATACGCATACTAAGTAGGAGAACTTGCTATTTTCCAGACTTGTTGGTGACACCCCATACTTGATCGTTGGACATCCTTCTATATTACTTTATTATTTTTAGTTTTCGGGTTCTGTCCCGAAGTTAGTTCATTCATTTATTTATCTTAGAAGCTCCATCGATAGTGTCAAATTGCGGGTAGATTTTGAAAGTTTCATATTACTTATTGTTGCCACATTTATGATATCTTAATTCTATTGCAATTTCGCTGATTTTACTTTATAAGTTTGAGCATGATTTTCATTTAACCTTAATGATTTGCTTTAAATTAATATTGAAAGACGATTAAAAGAGATTTGATATTAATGATTTTATAAGGTGCTTATGGTGTTGGTCTTAGCATCGGATTCCTGTTGCGTCAAGGGTTGGTTTTGGGGCATGACAAGCTTGGTATTATAGCCTAGGTTTAGAAGTGTCCTAGGATTGTCTGTGGAGCTATGTCTAGTGGAGTCCTCTTCATACATATTGGCCACCAGTATGGATGTATGACTATCAGGACATTTTAGGTGTTTCTTACTCTTCTTGATTCTAGATTGTGCTGTAGAGCTTGAACTTCTCTTTAGGACTATTCTGGCTTATTTGATACTCGTGTCTCTCTGAATTAATTTTAATGCATGCTTCAGCATCTAACCATGTGACAGTGGTTCTATTGAGCGCATATGGATTGTAATGTATAGTGTGGTGGATGGCACGAGGTCGTTCATAATTCAAGAGTAGGTGTTCGAGGTGATTGTAAGGTATGGTCGCTGATGTTTTGAGTCAGGTATTCTCACTATTTGTTCTCTTAATGTGTATTTATTGATCTATTTCGGTCCAAATCTTTCTTATGTGACTTCGTGGTTGCCTTTGATTTTTGTGTGGAACCTGAATAATTGTTTGATCCATTTTCTGTGAATACCCATGCTAGCATCTTTGTTATTTCTTCTAGAGTCTATAGAAAATGTGTAGATTTAGTTAAGGGTCGTGAGAATACTGTCGATTTGCTTGAATTAGAAATTGTGGATTTGGAGGTCATGGTGGGGACATAATGGCTTTTCAGGTGTCATAAAACTCCAGATTGTCAGTCAGAATGATTAGGCTTGAACTTACAGATGGACATGTTAGAGAATGGAAAAAAAGATATTGTTAAACCTTGAGGTAGTGTGTGTTGAACCTTTTGGTTATTTAATCCTTATGCAAGTTCAGATTAGAGGAATAAATCTCTCACTCTTATGTTTAGGCTTGAATGATCTAATCGTTGGGTGGTTATTCATATATTTTCCTTGATGATAAGTCACCTTTCTAAAGAACTCTAGGAATTCTGAAAATTTTAGGTTTAGCAAAAAATTGTAAGCCATGACTTTCATTCGAGGATGAATGATTCTGAGAAGGAGATAACATAACACCCTGTAAATCTGGGTTAGGTATAAATGAATTAAATGAGTGTTGACATGTCATATTTTAGTTATATGAATCCCTCTGGGATGAATACGGGTGATAGATAGTCATTTTGAGGTCAAACCAGATAGTGAATGTTGTAGGTATTTTAAATACCTTTCCAACCATATATTATGGAACTCAATCGGAGCTCTGTACTAGGAGTTATGCCTTATTACTAGGATTTATACAGTCTGTGCGATCGAGCCTTCCGGTACGCGATCGGGCCTTCCGGTGCCCGATCACGCACATGAGGCAATGTACTACCCTTGAAGCACGATACTGCACATTTGGGCCTTCCAACTGTGCAATGGCGCACATTGGGGTGACACGTTTAAAGCCAAAATTCATTATAACTCACCCCCACTTTATTTTGGGAAACTTTTTGAGAGAGAATAACCCTAAGGCTTCCCCAAAACATCTAAGATAGGTTATTGGTCAATTACCATTATTATTAAATCAATATATCATCAAATTATCCTTAGTTCATCTCTACAAACCCTAGATTCTTGAAAAATCAAGAGAGGAGAAGAAGGAACGAGTAGAACTTCGTCTAAAATGTATGAACATCGATTTTCTTAATTTTGTTGATGACTTTTAGGTTAGTATATATTATACTACGCGATTATAACCTACGAGTATTTCATATGAGGTTCAAGAACGTGTTTTTAAGGCTTAGAAAAGTCCTAGTTTTTGAAAATTAAGGAAAGCTTGTAGAAATGATTAAAGTTCTAATCTTTCTCATCTAAATCCATTGTAGAGTGATTGTTGAACCTTGGATATTCCATTTGGTAGTATTTTAGAAGTATTATAGGTATGTCTCTTTTTAAAATCCCTTTTGACTTTAAAGACTATGTGCATGTCTTTTTTTAACATACTTTTTCAACCTTTAAAATAGTTTTTGGGCAAGATTTCATGTGCGTGAGGGACAAGCTCTCTTGGAACCTTTGGCGTATTATAATTTATATATGTATCCGTGATTTCTCCTATCAAAGGGTTATTGAAACTTGTGTATAAAGCTATAAACTTTGAATGTGATTTACCCCGATTAATGGACTCGTTGAACTTGATTTTTGAAAGCTTGGATATTTCATGTGTTGTGCTTTATGAATGGGTTTGTTGAACATGAAACTTATTTAATGACTTGAACTTGGTTTATAAGCCTATAAATGATTTGACGTACCCTAATATCGGGATGATGAAAATAATTCATGATGAACTATTTGGCTTCCATTCCATAATTTGTACATGTTAGTGTTTAGGTCTGTATGGGAAAGCTATGCTAGTCCAAAGGACGATTAGCTATTATGGATCCTAACATATTGATATGAGTATTGTTGTATCAGTGTAGAGGACGATTGATTGTTGAGGCGTGTATCCTAGTTCATCTGTTATTGTGCTAGTCCAAAGGATGATTAGCCTCTGTGGAAAAATTGCTCTGGTGTATCTGTTGTTGTGCTACTCTAGAGGACGATTAGCCTCTGTGGGATAGTAGCCCCCATGTATCAAATGATTGTTCACCCATAAGTTGGCATGTGTTGATCTGATGGTTTCCTGTTAGTGGCTTGTTGATGATTTCAGGCTCATTAATGGAAGACTTAATCTTGAGAAATAACATAATAGATTGAAAGTGATTTAATTCTGTCTTAATGATTTATACTAATGGTTTCTCTAAGTTTGGTGATATTCTTTATCTTTGGATTCTGAACTGCTTTACTTAGATTATTTTACTACTTAATATTATATTATTTTACATTATCTATTGTCCCTGAGACACTCACTAAGTACCCAATACTCAGGCATACCATTCTTATTTTTAATGGTATGTTAGGTAACGACGAAGGGCAAGTTCATGATACGCGTACGAATTAGGAGAACTAAGATAGTTTCTAGACTTGTTAGTGAGCCCACATACTTGATCGTGGGACACCCTTCTATTCTACTTTATTGCTTTTAGTTTTCGGGATGCATCCTGAAGTTAGTTCATTAATTTTTTTTATCTTAGAAGCTCCATAGATAGTGTCAGATTATCGGTAGATGTTGAAAGTGTTGTATGACTTATTGAGGTGTTGCCACATTTATGATATCTTAATTCTATTGCAATTCCACTGATTTTACTTTATAAGTTTGAGCATGATTTTGATTTAAACTTAATGACTTGATTTAAACTAATATTGAAAGACTATTAAAAGAGATTAGACGTTAATAATTTTATACGGTGCTTCCAGTGTTGTCGATAGCATCGGATGCCTGTTGCGTCCAAGGTGGGTTTTGGGGTGTAATAGTTATCTTGCTTAGACATTTTGTCAAACACCTAAAGCGAGTAAGTATCATGCTCGATAATCAATAGAAATGGACATCTATCAACACAATGAATCATGGGCGGCACAACACAGATTTCTCATCAGAGGACTACAACTAGCTTCCTCTAACATGCTCCTTTACTTCATAACAAAACCAAACAATCCAACACTTAAATACATAATCATGGCTTTATATATGTAGCTCATCATCAATACAACACAACCCAAGGTTCTTCCAAATATTGATCTACAAGTTCTTAGCAAAACAACTCACTAAAACTAGTATGAGCTCAAACACAAGGAGAAGCATAAGGAGCTTACCTCAAGTACCAAATTCATCCTTTTAGCACACCTTAATATCCAGCAACCAAGTCTCCAACTCAACACAAAATATAAGAGAAGCAAAAAACTAGTACTACGAGCTTCCCCATGAAAGATTTATGTTATTTACCTCCGAATCTTACTTGAATCACCAAGGAACTTGGGAGAACATTGAGAGAGCTCAAGGAGCTGCTTAGGATTGTGAATTATGATAAATGAGGCCCCAAGTTGTGCCCCATCTATTTAAAACAACTTAAAATTTTTCCACCGCCTCAAATCTATGGTTGGACATACGGTCCATAGATTGATCCACTGTTCGTACATCTGACCGTAGATTGACCAAAATTCTGCAACTCTCTGGATATTTTTTTATGGTCTTAGAGGGACAATCTACAGTCCATAGATCTAATGTACAGGCCGTAGATACTAGCGTACAATCACAAAATTGTAAAACTTCAACGCAATGAATGTTCTTCTCTTCATTTAACCTCTATCATTCCTGACACTTCCTGAAAGTTGTTTTAAGCCAAATTTGTCCTCACGTAAGGTCCTACACTTTCTCAAAACACTTAGTCTTACCATCGATGTATTGTGACATAAAACTAAGAGGTAACATCCTCCCTCCCCTTTAAAAATATTCATCCTCGAATGTTGGGGTGGCATATCTAAAGACTTTAACTCTTAGTATTTTTGTCCAAAGTTTTGGCAGAGTTTCCTCTATAAATGAGACTATATGTAACCTGTCACACAGCCAAAAAACATAACCAATGCCTCACGGGGACATATCACATGACATATATCATCATATTGGCCTCACACGACCGGCTATTATTAAAAGAATCATATAGTAAGTTATAACTCACCTCAAATGTCTGATCCCGTTTTCTAATCTTCGTCGATCACATTTTTCCTGCGATCATCACCTATGTAAGGTATATAATATGAGATTATTGATGTAAAGTATAGATAAAAATAATTTATCGCACGATTATCATTATAAACCTTTGGTTTGCAATAAGTGGGGATATCTAGACTTTATATCTTCTTCTGTCTCCCATGTCATTTCTTCGATATTATTATTTCTCCACAACACTTTCACGGAGGCTGTCTCTTTAGTTCGCAACTTCTGAACTTGCCAATCCAGAATAGCAACTGGAATCTCTTCGTAGGACAAATCCTCTATAAACTGAAAATCCTCTACTGGAGTTATACGAGAGGGATCTCCTAAACACTTGCGTAGCATCGATACATGGAAAAACGAATAAATAGCCTTTAATTTAGGAGGTAGGTCGATCTCATATGCTACCTAGGCAATTCTTCAAACAATTCTATCTAGTCCGACATATCTAGGGCTGATTTTTCCTTTTTACTGAATCTCATGATGCCCTTTATAGGCGAAACCTTTAAGAATACCCAATCATTGATGGAAAATTCCAAATCTCAGCATTGTGTGTCGGAATAAGATTTCTGCCAACTAAGAGCTGTCAACAATTGCTCCTGGATTAACTTCACCCTTTCTAGTGCTTGCTTTTCTAAGTCAAGCCCTAACAACTCATCTTCACCTACCTCAAACCAGCTAATCGGGGACCTCCACTTCCACCCATACAAGGCTTCATATGGAGCCATTTTGATGTTGAAATAGTAGTTATTATGGTATGCAAACTCGATCAGCGGAAAATGATCATCCCAACTACCTTTAAAGTCCAACAAACAAGCCTGTGACATATCTTCAAGTATCTGGATAGTGGGTTAAGCATGTTCATCAGTCTGCGGATGGAATGTTGTACTAAGGCTCAACTGGAATGATTTCCAAAAATTAGCCGTGAACTGAGAACCTCAATTAGAAATAATAGATATGGGAATCCATAAAGATGAACTATCTGTTTTTTGTGTAATCAGGCATACTCCTCAGTTGTATAGGTGGTCTTAATTGGAAGGAAATTAGGCGACTTCATCAACCTATCAATGATCACCCATAATAAAATTCATGTTGATCATCTCCCATTTCCATGTTGGAAGCTCTATATTCTCAACTAGTCCCTCGGGCTTTTGATGTTCATTTAAACTTGTTGATAGTTTGAACATTGGGCAACATATGCTGCAACATTCTTCTTCATGTCATTCTACTATTAAATTCCCTTAAGATCATGATACATTTTTGTGGACCCTGGATGAACAGAATATCGGGACTGATGAACCTCTGCCACAATACGCTCTTTGAGCCCTCCAATATCTGGCACACATAAATAGCCTCAATATCTATGAACCATGTCTTTTCCAAGCTCTAGTATCGGTTTATTCTGTTATGGGATTCCTTTTCCCATCCTTACTAATTCAGGATATTCAAATTGTCGTTCTTTCACTTCGGCTACCAATGACGACTTTGATGTATTTTGGATAACACCTGAATCAAGCAATCGAACACTCAAACTGGTTAATTGACACAAGTCTTTGGTCATTGGCATCTTCTCTGCTTCTACATGAGTTGGACTACCCATAGACTTACGTCTCAAAGCGTCAACTACCACCTTAGCTTTGCATGGATTATATAGAATGTCAAAATCATAATCTTTCAACAATTTGAGCCATCTTCTCTACCTCAGGTTCAACTCTTTCTGCTGGAAAATATACTGGAGGATTTTGTAATCCGTAAAGATATCAACATGAACTCCATATATAAAATGACATCATATCTTTAAGGCAAACACCACAGTCGCTAACTCAAGATCATAAGTTGGGTAATTTTATTCATGCTTCCTCAATTGCCTCAAAGCATAGGCGATAACGTTGTTGTGCTGCATTAGAACACAGCCTAAGCCGACCCTAAAATCATCACAATAGACAACAAACCCTTCCGAACCTCTGGCAGTGTCAAAACAAGTTTTCACATGAGAGGCCCTTCAATTCTTGAAAACTCCATCCATATGCATCAGACCATTTAAACTTAGATGCCTTATAAGTTAGCTTTGTCAACGAGGCAGAGATAGAATAGAATCCCTCTACAAATCTTTGATAATATCCTACTAATCCCTAGAAACTACGAACTTTTGTAGGAGTGGTAGGTCTCGACTAATGTTTCACAGCTTCAATCTTCTGGCTATCAACCTTAATGCCTTCATCTTAAGCTTTATGGACAAGAAGGCTACTGAATTCAACCAGAACTCACATTTTGAGAACTTTGCATAAAACTTACGATCTTGTAGCATTTGTAACACCGCTCGCAAATGATCTGCATGCTCCTTTTCTGACCGAGAATACACCAAAATATCATCTATGAACACAATAAAAAAGATATCAAGTAACGGCTTGAACATCTGATTCATGAAGTCCATAAAAGTCAGCAACGTATTAGTAAGCCCAAACGACATCACAAGGAACTCAAAATGCTGGTACCTGGTCCTGAAAGCAATTTTTGGATTATCCTTCTTATTGACCAACAACTAATGATATCTAGATCTAAGATCAATCTTCGAAAAGTACTTAGCACCCTGCAACTGAACAAACAAGTCATCGATCCTCAGGAGCAGGTACTTATTTTTATAGTAACCTTGTGTCATGCCCGAACCATAGCCTGGACAAAATACGTCACTCGATAACTGAATGCATGTGATTGAGTGAATCACATGGCTTACTGAGTCAACATGGGAATCAAAATCATGCAATAATAATTTAAAACATGTAAATTCTGAATACTGAAAATATACTCTAAAAATATAATTACGAAAATAGTTTGAAAGACATAATAAGTCTAAACATCAATATCAGACATGACATGCTAAACAAGTCTATGAAACCTCTGGATGTGAGTCTGATTACAAAACTATTTTACCAGAACAAGGCTCTGGCATATCTTTACTATAAAGCATGATATGACATAAAGAAAATAAACGAACACCCTAAATGAAATGGGGTTCACCAATAGTTGATACTGAATAAATCCTAGCGAACTGATCCGTCGTCCTGAAACTCCATACCTACACCGTGAAGTGCAGACCCCAAGAAAAAGGGACGTAAGTACATTTTAATTGTACTCGTATGTAAAGAAAGTAAATAAATAAGCATGCACGTGAAATAATAGGAACTTGAAACAGAAACTATAACTTGAGCATAAGTATGTATAATATCTTATATGAATATCATAAAGCATAGTGAATTCTTTTAAATGGGAGAACTTTAGTAGAACCGACATTGAACCACCACGGTAGAACGTATCGTCTGATCTCTATCCGATCATCTAAGTGATCTCGTACCATGCCGAGGTATGAGACATGAACATGACATGAATGAATCGAATAACCAGCAATGGGTAACATGAAGGAATTATCATAACTGGGCGGAGTGATCCTTATCCTACGTTGGTATACATAATATCAAGTATTAAACCTTCTCGGTAATCTGTGTAACTCCCAAAATATGAACATGGATATAGTTGGCTTAGAAACCCAAGGATTTCATAAACATGATTTGTAAGTATAATATAGTATGTTAATAGATACGTAATATAACTTGTATGAAACATGGAAACATGTACAATTTCATGGAATTGAGTAATATTGATTCATGACTTGTATTTAAGGACCCATGGAATTCAAAATTATTGGTATTTATGGATTACGTACTGATTCCTAATAACCAAAATGGAATATCAAGAATATAATAATGAATTAGTAATACAGACATTGTGTATCATGATACGTGTAGTTTAGGATTATCATAAACTTGGAATAAAATCCCTAGGTTATGGAAATTCATGATTTCATGGATGAACGTGGCGCAGGAAAGAACAGTAATATTCTCACATGTGGATAGAAGCCCTACATACCTTAGTAACTCCAAAACATGAAGAAAATGTCTGAACTTTTGAAGAAGAAACCCAAAATTCTAAACTTGAAACCTTGAGAAGTGTTTTCTTGAAAACCCTAAGATTATAGCGTAGAATCTTGTTAAGAATCCATGTATATGTGTTAGAATTACTTACAAATATATGGGAGAGACTTTCCTTGATGTGGGAGGAACATAAAAGGAGAGAAAGTCGTGATAGGGTTTGGAGAGCTGAAAAATGGAATAAAGTTTTAGAAAAATGCGACTTTAAATGAATTTCGGATGCATCTGCTCCATGGGTGGCCTTCTGCGGCTGAAAATGCTAAAGCATATCAAAACAAAATGCTACGAAATTTGAGATGGAAATTTTTCCCAAAATACATTGGAAATGTGTCGCAGATGGCCTTCTGTGTCGCATTTTGCATCGCATATGCATGTCCGGTAGAATGTTCTGCGACCCTTCAGTAAAACAATCATAGCTTTTCTTAACGAAGTTTGTTTGACCTCTACCATATATCTTTGGAAAGGTGTTTCAAAGGGCTACAACTTTCATGTTTCAGTTTTCTCAAATACCTAATATATTTTACTTTATACCCTCTTTAAGTGAGACCTGGTGCAAACTCACTTGAAAGCATGCTCCGTAAAGCAGCTTTCTACTATACTTTGATGTGCCTAGAAATTATGGCACATTCGATATCAATTTCATGAATTATTATTGTCCTTTATGCATTTGTGGTAGTCTTTTCTCATGTTATTTTGGTTTTTATAGAATTTTTACATTGGGATACCAAAGATGAGGAAATGTGCTGAAATATAGACAAAAATGCTAAAATAGATGAAGTGCTGAGAAGGCCACTGCGGACTGCAGAACCAGACTTCAGAGCACAGAATGGCAGCTACGTCACAGAAGTAAACAATGAAAGAAGAATTCTGAAGCCCCAAAGTGTGACTCCAAACTACGGTCCGCACTTTCGTTCTACGAACCACTACTTCAACTCGAGCTCAACTCAGACTGCGAAGATCCAAGGAATTTTCTTAGGCTGCAGTACAGTTCTATGGACCGCACTTCCAAGTGCAGTTTTAAGCAGTCCAAAGCAAGACCCGTTCTGCAAACCCTAGGTCCATTTTGCATTCAGCAATCTTGTTTTATTGTCTCAGGGTGGTGTGCGGTGGCTATTTTGTACATAAGTGTAGTCCAAAAATTAGGTCCCTATATATACCCACCTAGGGTTTTAGGATTTGACACACTATTCTATACCTAGATTCCTAACATTTGTAGCCACCTTTTAATATTCCTGGTGTCCTTTTTCACTAGTCATCTCTAGTTTATTATTTCAAGAAGAATCTTTGTCTATTTTGTAAAGACAAATCTTGTGTTTAGATTAAATCATTGTAAGCATTCTTTTTTGTTCTTTATAACTTGTTATATTTATTACTTTGTTATGCATTTATTACTTGCAATGAGTGGCTAGATTTAGATTGGGGTTGTGATGAAATAGTGGAATGTGGTAGTTGGTGTAGTTTATAAATCATGAAAAAAGTGTATTAATGTGATTTTCAACTACCCCTCATACTTAATGTTAAAGGGTTGATTGTAAACATCTCTTTCTTGCATATTGTCTCTAGTCAAACTTGAGAAATGAGACTAGAGTCTAGGAAAGGAGTATGTTGATTACGACTTGGGGCTTTAAACCTCATTTAATAATTCTAAACCTTAATTAGAAAGAAATCAACTAAGGGTATATAATGGGTGTTCATAAATGTCACACTTTAGAGCTTGAGAAAGCCTAAAGTGAAATTAGGTGGGCCAATTGAGAAATCACTGCCTAGACACTAGTCTTCATTACCCATACCACACTAAATACACCCACTTAAGCATAAACCGAACACCACTTCCATGAATTAAGTCACAACCCTAAAACTTCCACTCACTTGATAACTTAACCATCATTTGAATTGATAACTTGAAGTAGTTAAATCAAACAATTGCTTCAACATGCCTATGTTCGTTGAATTTGATTTAATTAAAGTTGTAGTGAAGTCTGAGTACTTATGAGCGTGAATTACAAGAATGATTTAGGTTGGTAATGTATGTGTGGTGATATTTTGGGTGTGGCAACACCGAGTTTTGAAAATCGAGGCGAACCCCTTGAAGAATACCCAAAATGCATCGATTAGGCCCCCTTTTGTGGGCCACAAAATGGTTCTGCGGACCGCAGAAGGGCATCCTAGTTTGCAAAAATATCAGGCTCGGTAATAAGAGAAGGTGCCCCAACACAGTTGTATATAGTGATGAGGGGTCACAACCTCTCACGCTACGACACATATATCATCCCAATCTAATGAGAAAAATGTTGGAGAAGAAGAAGCCCGGGCAGCCGAGTTGAGATGAAAAATGGCCTAAGAGGTTTGGTGTTAACGTTGCAAAGGAGAAATACCAAAAGGGCAAAGACAGAAGCTTCATTGAGGAGAAGCGAATTTTGATGAACAGCCTGAGGGATCAGTTCTTAAAGGTCTGGGAAATAATTGTCTTCCTAGGTAGCAATTTTATTAAACCACTGCCTTAGTACGACACGGAGTTAATTCATGAGTTCTACGCCTCCTATGATGCGTCCGTGCCCAAGAAAACAAAGGGGCAACTGAAGGCTTTGCTTAAAGAAGTGGAAGTTTGTGGGGTGAGATTTTGGTCTGACGGCACCATAATCAACAACGCAATCCATCCAAGACTTAGTTGTGACCACAATGAGTTTGCTATCAAAATCACAGGCCATATGGATTAAGATCGCCCATAGGCAGCCGCCATTGTGAAAAATGAGACCCCGGAATGGATTGTTGCGGGCAAGAAGATATACAAGAACACTTTAAGCACCAAAGCTAACTTTTGGCTTAGTTTTCTGAGTAGTCGATTGCAACTGTCGTACAATGAGACGGACATTCGATTGGAGAAGATAATATTAATTTCTTGGATTACGAATCGAGTCAGCATTGACATCAGTGATGTGATTGAGAAGGAGCTTGGCAAGAGAGCTCAATAGGATAGGACCTCATTCACTTTCCCATGCCTAATTATAGAGTTGTGTTTTAGGGCCAAGGTTTCTGAGTTACCTCATGTGGATAATGCAGTTGATGCTTTGTTGACATGCGATATTTTAAGGGTTCAAGTTGAGGAGAAACAATGAAGAAAGAAAAAAGAGCACAACCATCAGTAGACACTACATTGATTAATTTAGTTGATTTGGAGGGATCTGTATCTAAGAAGACAGATATATAGGCTACCTCATTGGCCGACCACACTTTTTTTATTCTGTCCACAGCCAACACATCTACTCCAGCTTCAGCAGCCCCTATTCCTCCTGCACCTTCATTTTCTACTAGATTAGAGCCCATATTATCGAGGGCTGGTATAGTAAGAATAGGCCAAATTGTGGCTATTGCTAATGCTCGATCATCCCCACTTTATATGAGTACTCTAGAGATGATCCAAACTGTCTTAGACTCGATTAGAGATGCCTTGAGTGTGGTGCAGTAGGTGTAGAGAGAGCACCGGGATGCACTAATCCTCTTGACAGGTCGGGTACACAGACTTGAGGCCTGTAGTGTTGGTGATGTCTCTTCACTTCAAGCAACTATAGACAGCTTGAAGAAGTAAGTGGTGAGTCTAAAGACTATCGAGATTGATGACCTCTTAGATATCCCATTCCAGCCGTCTAGTGTTGAGCCACAGCAGGTGAGTAGCCTTGGGGTAGAGGTCCATAGAGGGCACTGGTGAGACTCCGATGACTTAGAGAGGTAGGTACAGGGTGAGGATGATGATGATGAGACAAACGAGGAGGGGCTTGAGAAGCCCTGTACAGTTGAGAGAGTAATTGTTAGTGAGGACCTACTATTGGCAGAATAAGTAATGTTTGATGCGGTGGTGGCATGGTCTCGGGAGGAAACCTCTATGATTGGTTCGAGTGGAGTGGCCTAGGAGCTACATACAGATGTTGATATTGGAGGTACTACCGCTCCACCAGTTACAAGCACCACTCTACCAGCCACGGCGATTACACCACCACAGAGTGAGCCCGTGATGGACGATGTAGAGATACCCGCTCCCACTCCACAGTCATAGGGCATTGATGCCCCAACAGAGGCCACGTTCGTGAGCCAGACTCAGGCGAGCACTTAGTGCACCTCAGGGAGACCCTAACTTTTTGTCCCTGCTTTTTATATTTTTTATGCACCGAGGACAATGTATATTTTTAAAGTTTGGGTGGGGTACTTTATATGTTTTTTGAAAACAAAATGACATTTTGTTATGTTATTATTTGGTTATGTTTTGTAGTTTGTTATATTTTTTATTTTGTTATTTTTCGTATTGTGTTTTATGTTTTGTTCCCCTAGATTTTTCTTCGCTTAGTTCCTTTTCAAGGGTGTATGTTTAGTAACCATGGCCTAGTGATAGAATAGTATGACTTGGTTGGTGTATATAGTTTCTAGCATGTGTAGCTCTTTTTTGTTTTGATGAGACCCCTTGAAAAAATAAATTTTGAAAATAAGAGTAGTATGATCCTTCAAATGATTGTTCTATGAAAGCATGCCTCATTTTGTAACTCAATGTCTACTTGTGTTTGAAGCTCATAAGATAATAGCCTTGTGTTCAATATAGAGTATAAAATGTAGCAGTTCTTGTAGTTCATGTGCATAGAGTGGTGAGGACTTGATTTCTATCTTGTGTTTGATTGTGTCATCTAGAACTTGCCTCGTTGGTTTGTCACTGTGAAATTAGAGTTGCTTGGCTGAGGAAATGATCTTAGGCCTTCACATGAAAGTGAACCTTCTTGATTAATAACTTCTTTGACCTACTAGTGAGTTGAGAGAACTAGTTTTTCCTTTTTAGCTTTTTGACTTTTTCTTTGGCTACCACAGTACAAACTGAAACCTTTTTTGAAATAAACTATCTTTTGAACTATATCCCTCCTTGAATGCATGAAAATGATGAATGAGGCCAAGAGCCTAAGTTGGTGGTGGGATGTGCAAAAAAAAAGGGAAGAAGATTTGTGATGTGAGTGGTTCTAAAAAAGAAAGGGAAAATTGAGAAAAATAAGAAAATGTAATGAAAAACAATAGAAAGAAAAAGAGAAAATGAATCACAAAAAGAATGAAATAAAGTGGGGAAATACTTGAATAAATGGGGTAAAGAAGGATGTTGAAAAACAAAAGAAGGAGTTCAGCAATGAAATGAAAAACATGTAGTGCAAAGGAGGGAAAAGTTACCTATCCATAAGCCTACATTACAAGCTTGGTAAAATTCTTTAGAGATCCGAAATCAAGCACTCTTTGAGTAATAGTGACTTAAAATAAAGGCAAGTCTATTACATGATACTTGTGACACTTGACATTCTTTGTGAGTGTGAGTGATCTTGTTTTTCCCTTCTTTTGAAAATAAAATCTTTGAGTGAGTTTAGGACTTCTTTGTTGTGAGGGCACATTGAATTGCATGAACCTTGTGAAATGAAATCTCCTCTAGTTGAATTTCTCAGCTCGTCTAGTCACTAGTAGCGTCTAGACATCTCTTGATGCTTGATGTTCAAGGGCTCATTGATAGTAGATATGCACTCTTGTACCTTTATTTTAAAAAACATGAGGGGTTGTCAATTTTGTGAAACATATGCTTGTAGACTTGTAGGTAGATCCAACCATAGTCATCTTTATTTTTTCATTAGTCGTACCTTAGTGATGTTTAGGTTGCTTGAGGACAAGCAATAGTTTAAGTTGGGGGTGTTGATATGCCTAGAAATTACGGCACATTCGATACCAATGTTATGGATTATTGTTGTCCTTTATGCATTTGTACTAGTCTTTTCTTAAGTTATTTTTATTTTTGTAGGATTTTTACATTGGGACACCAAAGATGAGAAAGTGTGCTGAAACATGGACAAAAATATTGAAAAATAGATGAAGTGCTGAGAAGACCACTTATGCGGACCGTAGAATGGCAGCTACATCATATAAGTAAACAATGAAAGAAGAATTCTGGAGCCCCAAAGTGCGACCCCAAACTATGATCCGCACTTCCTTTTTGCGGACTGCAATCCGGTCTATGAACCACTACTTCAACTCGAGTTCAACTCAGACCACGGAGATCCAAGGCACTTATACGGGCCACGTTCAGTTCTGCGGACCGCACTTCCAGTCACAGTTTCAAATTATCCAAATCAAAACCTACTCTGCAAACCCAAGATCCATTTTGTAGACCACAAACTTGTTCTATGGTCCTGTTCCGCAGTCGCAGAGTGGTGTGCGGTGGTATTTTTGTAAATAATTGTAGTTCAAAAATTGGATCCATATATATATCCACCTAGGATTTTGTGATTTGACACATTATTCTATACTTAGATTCCTAACACTTGTAGTCACCTTTGAATATTCCTAGTGTCCTTTTTTAATATTCATCTCTAGTTTATCATTACAAGAAGAATCTTGGTGCATTTTATAAAAACAAATCTTGTATTTCACATTAAATCGTTGTAAGCATTCTTTTATGTTCATTATGACTTGTTAAATTTATTACTTTGTTATGCATTTATTACTTGAAATGAGTGGCTAGATTTATGTTGGGGTTGTGATGAAATAATGGATTGTGGTTTGGGGTAGTTTATAAATCATGAAAAAAAGTGTATTAATGTGGGATTCAACTACCCCTCATACTTAATGTTAAAGGGTTGGTTGCAAACATCTTTTTCTTGCCTATTGTCTCTAGTCAAACTTGATAAAGGAGATTAGATTCTAGAAAAGGAGTATGTTGATTAGGACTTGGGACTTTAAACCTCATTTAGTGATTTCCAACTTTAATTAGAAGAGAATCAACTAAGGGTATATAATGGGTGTTCATAAATGTCACATTTAGAGCTTGAGAAAGCCTAAAGTGAAATTAGGTAGGCCAATTGAGAAATCCCCACCTAGACACTAGTCCCCATAACCCATACCACACTAAATACACTCACTTAAGCATAAGCCCAACACCACTTCCATGAATTAAATCACAACCCTAACACTTCTAATTACTTGATAACTTAACCATTATTGAATTGATAACTTGAAGTAGTTAAAACAAATCAACAAACAAATAATTTGGTTACCGCAAGAGTAAAGTAATTAGTAATGCCATAATACACACATGAATAGATCAATTTCTTATCGTATTCCTTGTGGGATTTGACCCAACCTAGTTGGGTTACTTTATTTGACAATGGTCGTGGTATACTATAAAGGTCTAATTTGGCGGGATCAACTTTGCCCAAAGACACTTCTTATAACTTGATTGGTTTTCAAAACACTTCCTACATATCTCATCTTGCCTTCATTATGTTCCCATCATACAGGCCAAACCTTATCCCGAAGGTACGAGATGTTACACCTTGTTCAGTTGGCGGTAGTAAATATACATTCTTAACGAACCATCCTTCTTACGAACGAATAATACGAGTGCACCCCACGGAGAAGTACTGGACCTAATAAAGCCCTTCTCCAACAAGTCTATGAATTTCTCCTTCAATTTTTTCAATCCAGTAGGAGCCATTCTATAATGAGGAATGGATATCGGCTAAGTGCCCGAGAGCACATCAATGATAAAGTCAATCTCCCTTTCTAAAGGAATACCCGGAAGCTCATCTAGGAATTCATTAACCACATGAATAGATTGAAAGATTGGGGTTTCTGTCTCAGCATCTCAAACTCAAACTAAATGATAGATATACCCATTGGAAATCATTCCTTTTGCCTTAAGGTAAGAAATAAACATACCCTTTGGAGTTATGGAGTTGCCTTTACATTCTAGAACTGGCTCGCTTGGCAAATAAAATCTAACAACCTTCGCCCGAAAATCAACATTAGCATAACACAAGGCCAACTAATCCATACCCACTATTTCTAACTCCACTAGGTCTGCAAAAGTATGTTGGCCAGCAATCATCACTACACAACCCCGATAGACCCGTCTAGCTATTACTAAATCGCCAACCGATGTAGATACCGCAAATGGGTCACCCAATAAATCTGCCTCCTTACCAAACTTACCAACAATAAATGGAGTAACATATGATAAAGTGGAGCCAGGATCTATCAATGCATATACGTCGTGAGAAAATATGGATAATATACATGTAACGACATTAGGAGATGACTCTAGATCCTATCGACCTACCAATGCGTAAATACAATTTTGGTGACCGCCGGTGCTAGGAACTCCACCTCCGCCTCTACCTCGATCAGTTGATGTCTAAGAACCTTGCCCAAGAGGGCATACTGAAGATGAAGAAGCTTCTACAGATCTGGTCGGCTAGGGCATACTGAAGATGAAGAAGCTGCTACAGATCTGGTCGGCTAGGCTGCACGTGAACTACCTCCACCCCTTGTTGGACAATCTTGGGAAATATGTCTGGGATATATACAAGAATAACACACATTAGATTCTCGATGACACTGCTTTTGATGGGCTTTACCATACTGATCAGTCAAGGCAAATGAGGCCTCATTTGGCTGGAATCTCCCATGTACTGTGAACCAGAAGCCCTGGAACTATGACCTAATCCAGAATAAGAAAATCGATCATGGTGTGGTCCCTGAAACTGTCGGGATGCGCTGGGCGCATGATAAGCTAGGTGCCTAGAAGACTGTGGTCTAAATCCACCCTTGAACTCTCCAGAATAGTGTGCATATCCGGCCCTCTTATGTTGACCCCTATCTCACTCTCGATCGACCCATTATTTCCACTTATGATCCACCAAATTTCGAGCATATGCCTAAATGCAAGAAATATCCCTACCCAGACTCAAAGAAGTTATGGTACACTCATTAACCAAATGAGGCCCTAAGCCATTCACAAATCGATGTACTCGATCACTCATCTCAATTACAATCGTAGTAGCATACCGGGCCAAGGAATCAAATTGTAGGATATACTCCCGTACATTAATTTTCCCCTGCTGGAGGTTCAAAAACTTATCAATTCTGGCATGTCGTAACTGTTCTGGTAAGTAATGCAACAAGAAGGCCTCAGATAACTCTTTCTAACTTGTTAGTGGCACACGTGATCCCCTGGACCGCTTACATGCCTCATATCATATAATAACAACATCTCGTAACCTATAAGAAGCCAACTTCACTTCCTCAGTATAAATGGCATGCATCACCCGCAATGTTCTGTGCATCTGATCTAGGAAATTTTATGGGTCCTCATTCGGGTTTTATCCCGTGAACATTGGAGGGTCTAGGTTAATAAAGTCCCAGACTTTTGCAGTAACTGTCTTATCAGAAGGACTAGTACCCTGACTTTGGGCATGTGCGGCCACCAACCGAGTCAATAACTGAACTCGCACTCTGCATATCAAGATCCTGGTTAGGGACATCTTGTACGGGAACTGCAGGCACAACAGCTCTTCTAAGACCCTCTAAAGGTGGCAGTGTCTAAGAAGTTTGGGATACTACCTCATTCTGAGGCTCATGTTGTCTCATATTAACAGGTGGCACCTGACTGGTACCCTCTCCTGCTTTGACATCCAACCTTCTACTAGTTGTTTGCTTCTTATTCATAAGCATCAGTGAGATCATAAACAAGATAAAATTTATGAATTGAATTCTTACGATTCAGCTCTAGCACACGATCTAAGATAAGAAGGTAACTATCCTAAATGCCCTGTAGCCTCCTTCTTATAAATGTGGTGCATAACACATCTATAAACAAGACTCTACCAGATACGGCTTGTAGACTTCCTAGGACAGACCTACTTTGATATCAAGTTTGTCACACCCCAACCTTGGGGGGTGGCCGAAACCCGATGCCTTAACGGCCAGAGCATACCACCTTTAAATATACCTGGGCATGCAAGTGTCAGGGCCAACAAGGCCTAGTCACACTTATACAAGGGACAATACAAGATTCAACTAACGAAGAACACGAACATTTCCAACTAACATAAATGGAATCATTTTTGGGGAAATGTTTGTTTGTGCTTCATTTACGTTCGGTCATGCCAAAGGAAGAAAGGATAAACCTTAACATACATTTATGTCACTTGGCTAATAATAGCTCACATGTTCCCGTATGCTCTACGAATGATAATCTACATAATATAGATGGCTTGTATCAGAATTAGATCAACAAACAAAGAAATGTATTGCTTAGACATTTTCTATTCTCAACAATCAATAGAACCAACATCTATCAATACAACTAGCTTCCTCTAACACTCTTTTTTACTTCACAACACAACCAAAAAATCCAACACTTAAATCCATAATCTTGACTTTATATATGCAGCTCAACATTAATACAACATAACTTTAAGTTCTTCCAAATATTAATCTATAAGTTATTAACAAACAACTCACTACAACTGGTATGAGCTCAAACACAAGGAGAAGAACAAGAATCTTACCTCAAGGACCAAATTCAGCCTTTTAGCAAACCTTAATATCCATCAACCAAGTCTCCAACTCAACACAAAAAAAGAAGAGAAACAGAGAACTAGTACTATGAGCTTCCCGGCGAAAGATTTATGTTATTTACCTCCAAATCTTACCTAAATCATCAAGGAACTTGGAAGAATTTTGAGAGAGCTCAAGGAGCTTCTTAGGGTTGTTATTGATGAGAAATGAGGCCCTAAGTTGTTCCCCATCGATTTAAAACAACTTAAAAAATTTCCTTCGCCTCAAATCTACGGTTGGACATACGATCCGTACATTGATCTACGGTCCGTATATATGACCGTATATTGACCAAAATTTTGAAACTCTCTAGATCTTTTCTATGAGTTGAGAGGGCTAGCCTATGGTCTGTAGATCCAATGTACGGGTCGTAGATCCTATCAAACTTTGACCCAATGCCCATTCTTTGCTTCATTTAACCTCTATACTTCCTGACACTTCCTTAAACTTGATTTAAACTGTTTTTATCCTCACGTAAGATCCTACACTTCCTCAAAATAATTAGGCTTACCATCAACGTATTGCTACCTAAACCTACGAGGTGTAACAAATTGGTTGGCTACCTGAACTTTCACCTTGTTGGTGAGAGTTCGATCTCCCACCTTGTAATCCCCTTTCCCATTTTCCCTTTATCTACCCATATGAAATAAAAGTAACTAATTTTCACAAATTTTGTGACGGATATGATGATTTGTTCACAATTTCGTCACAAATTTGAGATAGAAATAATAATCCATCACAATTCCATCATAAATTTGTGACAGAAATAAAGATTTGTCACAAATCCATTATAAATTTGTGATTGAGATCAAGATCCGTAACAAATTCATCACAAAATTTTGACGAACAAAATAATCCATCACAAATATTATCTAGAATCTAGATAATTTCTTTATTTTAAAAATAGAAGAATTGTGACAGATGTTTTATTCTGTCATAAATTATTTAACAAGATAAATTCTAATTAAATTTATTAAATTTGTGACAAAAACTTAGGTCACAAAAGTTAGTGGCTGATTTGGGACAAATATTTTGTTAGAAATTTTGGCAAAATAATTGTCCTACATCGGAAGAAAAGCAATATATGAGACAAAGAGGTATGTATAAAGGAGTGAGATGGGTAGCCCTTAGAAATATAATTTTTTAATTAAGTTATTATTAATTTCATTATCATTAAATAATTAATAACTAATAAATGATTAATTGTAAATTTAATTATATATTAAATATTGATAAAAATAAAATTATTACTTAATTATTATATATTTTTAAAATAAAATAAAATGTGTGACGAAACTTTTTTGTCTTTAATCCATCACTATTTGTGATGCTTTTAATTTATTTTACATCAATTTAGTAAAATCCGTCTCAAATTGAGACGCGCATGCCGTCACAAATTCGTCACTAAAATTTGTGACGGAATAATTTTTCGTAACAAACGTTTAAGACGAGTGATTATGTGACAGCCCAAAATCCGTCACAAAGTAGAATTTGTGATGGGATTGTGATAGAATCGTCCGTCACAAGTTTTGTTTTTTCTTATAGTGAATTTGAATAATGTGTATTATTTACTTTTAGATGTTTATGACTAGTATTATCAATTTGGGGGGAGAGGGGGATATATTTGGATTGCTTTCCGCACTGTTTTAGATTTCAGGCCTCGATATTTACGTGATTTCCTTATTAGACTTTACTTTCACGATTGTTGGAAATTGTTTAAGGTTATTATTAGGTTCTTGGTTTGTCCGACATAGGAATTGTTCGGTTCCATCACAATACAGTGAATTTGATCGTAACACTTAGGGCTTGTTCTTGAAAAGAGATAACCCCTGCATAAAATCAACATAATTTAATACATTATGGTGTAGTTTGGTTACGAAATGAGAAGAATATCCCCCAAATAGAATTTAGCATTGTTTAACACAAAAAATATGGTTACTCTTTTCTTCTTCTTTTTTCACATAAAATATAACATTGTTAATATAGTCTTTGTTTCATATTTGCTTTTTCGCATAACAAATTCACACATAAATTGCTGCACAATTTATGTATCATTTTATACAACATAGAATGTGTGTATTAATGATACATGAATTAAAGTTACTAAAGTGACAAGAATAACCTTCATATAGTAAGCAGTATCTTATTTTGTTATAATCGAATAAATATTTTACATTACACTATATATTAATTTTTATACCACAAATCAAATATCTAATTAATAAGTAGGCCATACATTACACTTTCTGCTTTTCTAATTCCTTTATTACAAATTTCTGTATTATATTTCATACATTATAAATCTCTGCATTATAATTTCTACACTGTTAATCTTTGTAGAACTTGTTTTCAAACCAAACAACGATTGGTTAGTTTTTTCTTCTTCATACCTATTACCATATACATTAATGATAGAAATTTGTATATTAATTTTATGTAGTATAAAATATGAAATAAGAATAAAATTATTAAATAATACCTAGATTAGAATAACAAGTGACAAAGATGCACTGTATCGCTTTAGAAATAATCTTCTTGCTTTCCCTAAAACATCAACAGACTTAAATGTAGGTGTTATAATAAGCAGCTTACAAAATCATTCTCGAGTCTAAAATTGAATTTAGCGCAAATCCACATAATATTTTAATTCAACTTTAAGCAGTTTTATTTAGATGTATAAGTAAATCATATATTTTAATTTTATATTATATTTTAATTTTTAATACATAACTGTAACATTCAACAAGAAGTATTCTCTGTATAACATTCCTACATTACAGTTCTACATAACTTGTCTCTAAACAAAATGACCACTAATAGTATACAACAATGTGATTCGACTTGTTGTATATCTTCATGCTATACAATATGTATAATTTAATAATTATATACTTTGTATAAATATGAGGTATACAATTTATATTTTGTGTATCAGTAAGATATACAAAATGTGTATCTACAAAGTACATAATGGTCATAATATAAATTTTAAGTGGCAAAATTTGTATTGTTCGATAAATATTTTAGGCCATCCCTGAAAGTATATTTATGTCCTAGAGACAATCTGTATTAGGACAAATGTACTTTATACATATTCATATTATTATTAATGGAGATTAATATTTTGGCATTTGCAATTATTGAATTATTATTTGATTGTTTACAATTATTCATTAATGTGCATTTCTTAAGCTTACGTTGTCATTAATAGAGTGAGAAATTCATGATAGAGCGTAACTCTTAAAATAACCTCGACTAATGATCATCGAGAATGGGATATTGATGATATGTGATAAGTCGACATGTGGTTTGCATCACATCCTTAGAGGATGTAGTATGTCTCACCTGCTACGAGTAATGGCTACTCGTGATGGACACATGGATACTTTGAAAGTATTGGTATACCATACTGATATATTGTTTGTCATACTTGTCTAAAGTATGATCAGCGTGTGGGAGATAGAAGTCCTTAGACTTGAGGTCAATACGCGTCGGATACTTTGGAAGTATTGGTATACCCTACTGATATATTATTTGTCATACTTGTCTAAAGTATGATCAGCGTGTGGGAGATAGAAGTCCTTAGACTTGAGGTCAATACGCGCCTTGTCTACAAAGTAATGTACTTTGATCCCGTCCTAAGTTCAAATGCCTTATAGGATGAGATACATCTTGTATTGGGTACATTACGATGTGGATTGAAGGTGGTAGTTGAGCCAAGATTAGGATTCATTCCTCGAATGTATATTCGAGAGAACACTCGGATTCTCAGTGATATTAGGTTGACTAAGTCGTTGTCCAACGCAATTGACATATTTAGAATATGGTCTAGTCGTCAACTAATATAGATGAGATACAATGATTAAGCCATTTTAATAGACACTTGACAAATCCTAAGCTTGATCGGGTGTGTCGTGAATGAAAGGATTTTATCTTACCACATAAAGGTTAAGTTTACTGGATTCGCGTAAACGTACTTCATATATTGAGTTCGTCTTCCGGCGCCGTTTAGGAGTTCCGTGTAGACCTTAATTTGATTAATGTCGATATGAGAAGGCATGTAGGGTCACACTAAGTCAATTGTCCGTTTCGATCTAAGGATGTATTGAGAGAGTAATTAAATGTTCGATTTGAAATCGAGATATTTAAATGAATGATGATTATTTTAATTAAGTCAAAATTGGATTTTGGATTTAATTAAGAATGCACGAAAAATAAATCGAGACAGTGCAGGAGCACGTCGAGTGTCGCGGCGCCCATACCCTAGGGCTGCGGCGCCTCTGCCTCGAATTTTGGGTTAGGCCCAAGGTCAAACCCTAATCCGATTTTGACCTATTATTCAACTATAAATAGAGGTATTCACCTCATCATTTACACACTAATTTTCATAATAACATTCTAAGCCTTAGAGATTTAGAATCAAATACTTTCTCGAACCTCTGCCGGATTTCCTAGCTTTCCGAAAGAGAAATACATTGAATCTTGGAGCTTGCAATCAGAAGGGGAATTGTGTGTACACCTCACAGTTGATAAAGATTCCAGATAATTCAAACTTGTAAGTATATGTTTTATGTTACAAGTTTAATTGTTGTATAACCATATCAGAAATGTTGTTGGGGTAAGTAAGAAACAAAACTTTTAAACTACTGTTGTGCCTTACTTATATGCTTTGTACCGAACAAAAACCTACAGTGGTATCAGAGCTCAAGCTGGTTAAATGGTTATATAACAATTGAATAGAATAATAATATAGGTTAAACATAAAATTGGATTAAAACGAGATTTCTTGAAATCCTAAATGTCTTGAACGGATGTTGACCATTTGATTTCACCCTAAATTATCTCCTACGCTAACTCGAGGAAGTCATTCCGCTCTAACTCGAACTAAGACAAAGTGCGTTGTCCGGCTCATTACACAATGCATGGCTAAGAACGAGTCAGAACGGATGATGGTCGATATGGGCGTTATTGATAATGATGGGTGATGATAAATGACCTGTGATTTGATCCCTAAATTGGATTTGCAGAAGCAGAAATGTTTCTGCCTCTGCAGCGCCGCGGCGCTAATGCATTTTTCAGAAGCCTAAAGGCTACTGACACAATGGCGCCACGACGCTAATGATTAGCGTTGCGGCCACACCTGTCCAGAAACAAAAAAATTTAGAGTTCAGAATGTTTAACCCAAGATTATTATTATACATTATATTATTTGATAAGTATAATGTTTATGTGTAAATGTCAAAATGTTTGTCATTTACATTTCTAGAATAGTGTCCGTTATAACAGTCTAGGCAGGCGGCGCCCAGTGTTTGATTAAACCATCTTCTATCATGCATATTGGGTTGACAGTTCCCAAACTATATGTGTTATTAGTTTTGCATGATGTTAAGATGTCATATTGGATATGGCATAAAAGAGTTGATCTTGGTTAAAACCTCGAATTAAAATGTTCCCCAAAACTTTAAATACAAGTCTAAATTAAAATGCGTCGTCCATTATAATTGTTAGAGTGCAAAATCTTTTTCGGCGATACGAGTATTTATGCCAAAGCATTTGCTCTAAGCCTATGAGGACCCAGACTCTTTCATAGATGTGTTTTAATGAAAAGGTAAAAGATAAACTTTTGTGGGTATTTACACCAAAGTGTTTGCTCACAAAGGCCAAATTTGCTTAGATACATAAACGCAGACGTGTAATGGGGTTGACTTGCTTAGACAAATCTTGGCGCCAAAGTGTCGGACTAATCTAAGAACGCAAGATTAAATGTAATAATTTGATCAACCAATAGTTGTGAATAAGTTTTGCAATTGGTTTAGAACCTACCAAGATATGTTATTGAAGTTATCAGCCAAAGCAAACGCGGAGATAGAATAGGCTTGGATCTTTGCCCATTATGACCTCAATTAATATAGGTCTGTATTCTACCGTGGGGTCGTAGAAGTATGTTAAAATAGTGGGAGCTAATTAAATAAAAAGCTTTGTTGATTAGCCTAAATGAATGTGTATAATAGGAAATAGATTTTGAGTTTGATTTCCGGTCTATCTAATTCTTTAGATTATAAAAGATGTCGAGCTTGTCGTTGAAAATGTTGATTGAGATGAATAAACTTACTGGACCAAACTACCTTGACTGGCTAAGGAATTTGCGAATAGTACTCAGACAAGAGAAAATATAATACGTGTTAGACACGGTGTTCCCAACAGTCCCTGCGATAAATTCTGACGAATATGCCTCTTTTGATAAAGATGCTAACCAGGAACATCTAGATGATGCCACTTCGGCGCAATGCATAATGTTGTCTTCCATGTCTATGAAACTTCAGAGACAGCATGAGAACATGGGGCCTAATGAGATGCTCGAACACTTGAAGAGTCTCTATGACTCTCAATCCCAGACAATGGAATATGAGTTGCTAATAGAACTCTTCAAGTGTAAGCTCAATGAAGGGGGTTCGGTCTCACAGCACGTGTTGAAGATGATAGGGTTGATAGAGAGGCTTGCTTCGATTGGAACGAAGCTTAAAAAGAATGTCGCTACCACCCTCATCCTGAACTCTCTCCCTCGTTACTTTGAGAACTTCATAGTGAATTTCAACATGAATGGAACGAAGGTGACTTTGTTGGAGATTCACAACATGCTCAAGACCTTTGAGTCCTCCACTTCCAAACGCAAAGTTATGCTCATGGTGAGCTCTTCTAGCCGACCCATGCCTAAAGGCAAGGAATGGCAGAAGAAAAAGGGAAAGGCAATCGTTGCGCCCTCAGCTATGAAGCCTAAGGGAGGTGTGAAGAAGAAGGTGAGCGCGGCTAAGGATGAATGCTTCAACTGCCATAGGAAGGGGCATTGGAAAAAGGACTGTACGGCACCAGGAGGAGGAAAAGCACCAGGTGCTCCTGCCTTTAGTGGACAAGGTATGTACGTTATTGAAATAAATATGTCTATAAATAACTCTCATTCTTGGTATTGGATACCGCTTGTGGCTCACATATTTGTACAAATGTGCAGGGGCTAACTGATAGCAGGAAGGTTGGACCAAGAGAGGTAGACCTACGCGTTGGAAATGGAGCATGAGTGGATGTTGAGCGTGTAGGGACTTATAGATTAAATTTACCTTCCGACTATTGTTTAGTGTTGAATGATTGTTTTTATGTTCCCTCGTTAACAAGGAATATTATTTCTATCTAGTGTTGGACATGGAGGGTTTTTCCTCGTATATTTATAATGGCAGTCACGTACTGTCTTTTAATATTGTTATATATGGAACTGCTCCTCTTGTGGGTGGATTATATACACTGAACTGTAGTCGAGAGATATTCAATGTACAAAATAAACGAGCCAAGACAAGTAATAGAAACTCTACCTACCTATGGCGCTGCAGACATAGTCATATCAACGAATCAAGAATAGCAAGATTGAGGAAGTTAGACTACCTCGAACCATTTGACTTGGAGTCTTATGGTAACTGTGAATCTTTCTTAAGAGGAAAGATGACCAATAAACCACTTTCTGGGAAAGGTGCGTGAGCCAAGGAGGTGCTTGAGTTGGTCCATACTGATGTATGTGGGCCATTCTCGACTCAAGCTAAAGGAGGATTCCATACTTCATCACTTTTACTAACGACTTCACAAAGTATGGGTATGTGTATCTTATGAGACACAAATCCGAGGCTTTTGAGAAGTTCAAGGAGTACAAGTCGGAAGTAGAGAAGAAACTTGCAATAAGTATCAAGACCCTTCGATCAGATCGAGGAGGTGAATACTTAAGCAAGGATTTTCTAGATTACTTAAAGCTACATGGAGTCCAATCTGAATGGACACCTCCAGGAATGCCACAGATGAACGGTGTTGCCGAAAGGAGAAACTGAACCTTATTGGATATGGTTCGATCCATGATGTGCTCCTCAGCTCTACCGACATACCTTTGGGGACATGTTATACAAACCTCTATATATATTCTGAACATTGTTCTTTCCAAGTCAGTAGAAAAGACACCCTATCAGATATGGTGTGGCAAGAAGCCAGCTCTTAAACGTATGAGACCCTGGAAGTGCCCTACATATGTTAAGAAGATTCTCACTGACAAGTTAGAATCCAAAAGTGAGAAATGTTACTTCGTGGGGTATCCAAAGGAAACTAAGGGATACTACTTCTATTTTTCTGGAGAATGCAAGGTCATTATTTCCAGGAACGCAACTTTCATTGAAGAATAATATGTCTACAAGGAACAAAGCTGCACAGAGATAGAACTTGAAGAAATTCAAGAACCACAAGATAACACAAAAATTGAACCCTTGTCGAATGACCTAAATAAGGATTCAGTTGGAGTATCTGGTGAAGATTGAGTACTTAGAGTACGCCCTTCAGACAGTGGGAGTAGTGTGAGAGATAGTGAAGAAATGGAAGGCTCTGATACACAACCAATGAGAGGTGATACAATGGTTGTACATCATTCCCTTCAGGAAATACATGAGAATGACATTCCTGAAAGCTCTCAAGGTGATGGATTGTCCAGCACACAAAGACCTTCTCACAATCAGAATGCAACAAACACTAAAACGCAGAATAATCAACTCCGTATGACCACTAGGACTCATCGTCCGCCTGAAAGACTTAATCTCCTTGTTGAAACACACAATGAGATAGATATTCCTGATGACGATGAACATACAACCTACAGCGAAGCTATGTTGGACATTGATTCGCAAAGATGGCAAGAAGCCATGAAATCTTAGATGGACTCGATGTACATAAATCAAGTTTGGAACTTGATTGATTTGTCAATAGGGGTTAGACCCATAGGATGCAAATGGGTCTTCAAGAAGAAGATTGATACATATGGCAAGGTACAAACTTATAAAGAAAGACTGGTGGCTAAAGGTTATAATCAACGGCCGGGGGTCGATTATGATGAAACATTTTCACTTGTTGCTAAGATTAAGTCCATTCGAATTGTGCTTGCAGTAGCTGCATATTATGACTATGACATTTGCCAGATGGACGTCAAGACTGCTTTCCTCAATGGTAATCTAGTTGAGGAGGTGTATATGAAACAATCTGAGGGTTTTCAATTGAGACTAAACCAAATGTCGTATGCAAGCTACAAAAGTCCATTTATGGGCTTACGCAAGCCTTGAGGAGTTGGAACATTTGCTTCGACAAGGCTATTAAGTTATTTAATTTCGTCAGAAGCAAAGAGGATCCATGTTTTTATAGTAAACGCAAGGATGGGAGTATTGCCTTCATTATCATATATGTAGATGACATATTAATAATGGGAGACAACAAGACTCTCCTGCAGTCAGTCAAAGAGTGGTTGTCCAGTACCTTCATGATGAAGGATTTAAGTGAAGCCTGCTACATTCTGGGGATTAGGATCTATATAGATAGACCTAACAGATTGTTGGGGCTGTCACAGTCAGTCTACATAGACAAAGTGCTTAGACGTTTTTCTATGGAAAATTCCAAGAAAGGTGGTCTACCTATGGGACAAGGCATCAAGTTATCTAAGAAGGATAGTCCTTCTAATTCTATAGAACTTGAACGCATGAAAAGGATCCCATATGCTTCGGCTATAGGATCGATCATGTATGACATGACCTGTACTAGGCCAGATGTGGCCTTTGCACTTAGTATGACTTGCAAGTTCTAGCAGAACCCTGGGGAAGAACACTGGAAGGCAGTCAAGAGTATTCTTAAGTATCTTAGACGAACTAAAGATTACTTCTTAGTCTATGGTGGGGAAGAGAAGCTAATATGTACTGGTGCGATTGCGCAAGCTAAGGAACCAAGATCAACCAACAAAAACAAACATGTACTAAGAAAATACCACATACTCAGGGAGATGGTGGAAACTGAAGAGATTAGATTAGACTATGTTCCCACAGACAATAATCTAGCTGACCCATTCACTTAATAATTAAGCTTAGTCAAGCATAATGGTCATTTTGAAAATATGGGCATTAGATATGTTAGAGATTGGCTCTAGGCCAAGTGGGAGATTGAAAGTATACTTATATCCTAGAGACAATCTATATTAGGACAAATGTACTTTATACACATTCATATTATTATTAATGGAGATTAATAATTTGGCATTTGCAATTATTGAATTATTATTTGATTATTTGTAATTATTCATTAATGTGCATTCCTTAAGCTTACGTTGTCATTAATAGAGTGAGATATTCATGATAGAGCGTAACTCATAAAATAGCCTCGACTAATGATCATCGAGAATGGGATATTGATGATATGTGATAAGTCGACATGTGATCTGCATCACATCCTTAGAGGATGTAGTATGTCTCACCTGCTATGACTAATGGCTACTCGTGATGGACACATGGATACTTTGAAAGTATTGGTATACCCTGCTGATATAATGTTTGTCATACTTGTCTAAAGTATGATCAGTGTGTGGGAGATACAAGTCCTTAGACTTGAGGTCAATACGCGCCTTGTCTACAAAGTAATGTACTTTGATCCCGTCCTAAGTTCAAATGTCTTATAGGATGAGATACATCTTGTATTGGGTACATTATGATGTGGATTGAAGGTGGTAGTTGAGCCAAGATTAGGATTCATTCCTAGAATGTATATTCGAGAGAACACTCAGATTCTCAGTGATATTAGGTTGACTAAGTCATTGGCCAACACAATAGACATATTTAGAATATGGTCTAGTCATCAACTAATATATATGAGATACAGTGATTAAGCCATTTGAATAGACACTTGACAAATCCTAAGCTTTTTTGGGTGTGTCGTGGATGAAAGGATTTTATCTTACCACATAAAGGTTAAGTTTGCTGGATTCGCGTAAACGTACTTCATATATTGAGTTCGTCTTTCGGCGCCGTCTAGGATTTCCGTGTAGACCTTAATTTGATTAATGTCGATATGAGAAGGCATGTAGGGTCACACAATGTCAATTGTCCATTTCGATCTAAGGATGTATTGAGAGAGTAATTAAATATTCGATTTGAAATCGAGATATTTAAATGAATGATGATTATTTTAATTAAGTCAAAATTAGATTTTGGATTTAATTAAGAATGCACGAAAAATAAATCGAGACAGTGCAGGAGCGCCGCGGCGCCCATACCCTAGGGCCGCGGCGCCTCTGCCTTGAATTTTGGGTCAGGCCCAAGGTCAAACCCTGATCCGATTTTGACCTATTTTTCAACTATAAATAGAGGCATTCACCTCATCATTTACACACTAATTTTCATAATAACATTCTAAGCCTTAGAGACTTAGAATCAAATACTCTCTCGAACCTCTGCCGGATTTCCTAGCTTTCCGAAAGAAAAATACACTGAAGCTTGGAGATTGCAATTGGAAGGACAATTGCGTGTGCACCTCACAGTTGATAAAGTTTCCAGATAATTCAAACTTGTAAGTATATGTTTTATATTACAAGTTTAATTGTTGTATAACCATATCAGAAATGTTGTTGGGGTAAGTAAGAAACAAAACTTTTAAACTTCTGTTGTGCCTTACTTATATGTTTTGTACTCAACAAAAACCTACCATCCCAACGGGGTTAGGTGGAGAATCTGTTCATGAGCTAATCATCATATCTTAAAGGTGAATTGATTCAATAATAATATCGCAATATCCTAGCTCACTCACACATAAGTGAGTGCTAAATTTGTACAAAGCCAATGAAAACAGTCTTCTTCTATTTTCCTTGTAGTTTCATATTAGATAAATAGGTGTGCGTTAACACACTAAGAGAGTACTAATTTGTGAAATGATGGATGCTCTTAATTTGAGGTGGTGAACATGTATGGATGCATCTAATAAGTGGGTAAATTATTTATAACAACATATAGCAAAAACCCATGAATTAGTTGATCGTGGATTATGTCTTGATAAATCATTAATCTCACAAGCATAAAACCGGCGAGGTATTATCCATTCAATTAGTATCCTAAGATATTAGTTCATAATCAAAATTAACAAATAACTTGTTGATTATGATGATGATTTCAATTCAAAGGATTACATCAGACCATTCACGGAAAAATCACATAAACAATTTAAGATTAATATTTACTATCAGAAAGTTTGGGTCATGTCATCAATGACCATCCGAAGCTTAAAGGACACTATATATTTTGAAGCCAAAAAATCCAAGAGAGTTAGGAATTTTGGGATAAACCAAAAGGGGTTTATCTCATGCCTCTATGATTTGCAGCATCCTTAACAGCCCACGTCTAACGTCGTCGGTCTGTGGGCCCTGTAATATTTTTTTCAGATTTTCAGATCACCTGAGTAGCTCAACCCACCTATGGCGCTGCCTCCCTAACGTCTCCTGACTTCATGGGATAAATGGCCTGGGTGCCTGGGAGTCCTCACGGATATCCTCTGATAATTGTCTGAAAGGTGTTGTGTTTAAACTAATATAGTCCTGAATCATAAATTATCAAAGTACTTTTACTCTTGTTTTTATGGTGTTCTTTGATTGATAATCGGTTATACTTCTGGTGTTCTTAGTTGATAATCGGTTATAGACTTAAGGTTCTTTAGCTAAACATTGAGAGAGTTTTTATGAAGTGTAAGATTGTATTTCCGAATTTTTTCGAATGAATCTTCGTCTTGACAAGAGGCTCCTTATATAGATAACCTCGGCTATTCACTATTCTTAACTTTTTTAAAGTAAACAGTATTACTTTTCAAAAGTCGTAAAGTAAACAGTAATCAGACAAAATACTTTTACAAAAGTCATAAAGGCTACAGTGTCCACAGTGCCTTGTCTGCTCCTTTCCGTAAAGTTGTTTTGTCGTTTAGTCTTTTGCTTTCCAAAAAGTCGTAAAGACAATAGTGCCTGTCTGCTACTTTCCGTAAAGTTGTTATGTCAATATTCTGCTAATCTGTCAGCTGTCCATTCTGCCTTTGGCTTTATCCGGCGATTTGTTCGGCTGTCGTAATCTGGCATGACTTTCGTGAGAAATGTCATATTTTTATCGGGCTGCTGTCCTGTTTCATACTTTCCAGCTGTCCGGTTGATAATTTTCTTCTGGAAATATCTATTGGGGATATCTCAATTTTAATCATCTTTGGGCCGCAAGGCCATAATCATGTTGGGCACTAAGGCCTCTTTTGTTTGGGCTTTTACATAGTTTAAACTATGTTAAACCATATTCTTTTGGGTCGAATGACCTCTTTTCTGGGTTACCAGTAATTAATCTGTTGGATCCATGGGATCTCTTTTTAGGTAATCTTTTGGGCCGTGAGGCGCTTAATCAATTTTGGGCCATAAGGCCATAATCTTTTTGGGTCCGTAGGACCTCTTTTATGGGTTATGCAGTAAACTACATTCCCTGACTGATATTCTTTTGGGCTTTACCGTAGTATAAAACACTACGTTGGGCCATAATCTGTTTGGGCCATAAGCCTCTTTTAGGTTTTAGGTAGATGAATCTACATAATACATTTAATAATCTTTTGGGCTGTTAAGCCATAATCCTTTTAGGTCGTAAGACCTCCTTCGTAGGTCTCTACATTGTACCTGCAAAAGTAATCAGTTTTCCCTCCTTATTCAAAAGGATCAGGGTGTAGTATATTCTAGTTTTTTAATCATCTAATAATGTGATGGGTAGTATGCGAGTAACCAATCAACCACTCGTTTACTGGTTTCCTTTCCTCTTATTAGATATCGAATATAGTCGATAGTCCTGTATATACTAACCATTTTGTTTACTATTACTTGTCTGACTATTATTTTGCCTTGATCACTTATTAACTCAGAAGGTTTCATTTCGTCGTAATAGAGTAATTCTTTCCAAGCTAAACTTAGCTCTTTGTAAAGGATATTCCTCTCAATGACATATTGCAACACGTCTCTATTCAATTCTCTAATTTTACTGAACGATGGATGAGTCTTCATACTGATCCTTCGTCTGCTGCTAGTTTCTTAGCTTGTTGCTGCATAAAATATGGTTAATCGTAAACATTCATCAATTATACTTGGGATATTTCCTCAGTTTTTGCTGCTGTATAAGATATCATGGTTTAATCAGATAATCCTTATCATTATTCTTGGTCACTCTTTCTTTTTGCTGTTTAATCGACATTGTTATATCTGCTAAGAAAATCAGCTAAAACATTCTTAGTTCCAGATATATTTTTAACAATAAAATCATAACAACAGAAGAACGATTGCCATTTTCTTCTTTTATTCAATTCTGGTAAAGGATCAATTCGGTTTGTTATAAACGCCTTTACATGAGTGTTATCAGTTCTAACAATGAATTTTACCGGTAGTAAATGGTAATGAAATCTTTTTATTCCAAATTTTACTGCCAATAATTCTTTTTCATTGATATGGTAGTTTTTCTCGTTAGGCTTCCACGTTCCACCTCCATATCCACAAATTAATCTTTTTTCTTTATCAATATCTTCTTTATCATATGCTATTAGGACTGCTCTCCATCCTATGTCACTAGCATCTGTAAAGAGTTCTAATTGGTCTTGATCTGTTGGTACTCTGTGTTTTGGTAATAATTTTACTTTTTCTTTAATCTGGTTTATCGCCTTAGTATGCTCTTCTTTCCATTCAAAGATTACATCTTTTCTAATCAAATCCTGTAATGGTTGTCTTAGATATGGTAAATCCTTTATATGATCTGAGGCATAATTTATGACTTCTAAGAATTGCTGTACTTCCCTTTTATTCTCTAATTTTTCTTTAAAGTTTTTAATCTTTGTTACAACATGTTCTTGTAACTGTATTCCTTCGTTATCCACAATATATCCTAAAACTTCAATACTATTCTTGAATATTTCTGATTTCTTTTCAGAAAGTAATATTCCATGTTGGTTTATTGTTTCAATGAATTGTTCTATATGTTTTATATGATCTTTTAAATTATTGCTGTAAATCAGTATATCATCCACATATATTATACAGAAATCTGCCAATTTTCTAAATACCTGGTCCATTCTTCTCTGAAATATATGTGGTGCATTTTTTAATCCCATAGGTAATACATTCCATTCATAGTGTCCTTGAGGGGCACTGAATGCTGTAAAAGCTCTAGATTCATTAGTCAATTTAATCTGCCAAAATCCGCTTTTACAATCGAATTTGCTAAACCATTTTTTGTTTCCTAATCTGTTAATAAGGTTTCTTTTATAGGGTAAAAAGTATCCATCAAAAATAGTCTTTTTATTCAATTCTCTGTAATCAATTACCATTCTAGCCTTTCCTCGTTTTAGTTCGTTATGCTTTCTTACTAAAAATGCTGGGCTACTATGTGGGCTTTTACTTTCCCTTATCACCTTCATTTCTAGTAATTCTTTAATCTGAATTTCAAATTCTTTTTGATCCGTTGGGCTATATCTTATCGGTTTTGTTCTAACTAAATCACTTGGATCTATCAGTTTTATTTCTCCGTATATTTTCTCTTTTTCCCATAGCTGCATAGGATTTTCTCCAAAGTTAGTCTTTAATCTATTAAGATATTTATCTTTTAATAGTTCTAAGTTATCACTTCTGTCTGTTTTTATTGTACATAATCTTAATGTATTCAATGGTAGTATTCTTTTTAATATTATCCATTTATTACATGGTGATTGTAAGCTAAAAGTATTCTTATTTATAACTTGTGTTTTGAAATAATCTAGGAAGTTATTTCCTAATAAAACCTGTTGTTTCATATTATCTAGTTGATATACTATTGGTATTCTGAAAATAGTTTTTCCTAGTATTATTCTCATATGTTCTGCTATTATATCTAATTTTTTTGATTGTTCATTAAATCCTGATACCTTAGCTCTATGTATTCTAGATCTTTTCCAACTATGTGATTCTAATACATCTTTCTTAGCTAATCATATATCCGCTCCACTATCAATGAATATTTTTGCTTTATCATTTTATTCGGTTTATATTCTATATGGGCTTCTATATTTATTGCTACCATTTAATCAGGTTCATTCAATCTTCTATTGAGTTCTACATCTTGTTCATATTCTTCAATCTCTAATCGATCAGTCTGATTTCTTATAGCTTCTTCTATTAGTCATGCTATCTCTCTTTGTTTCCAATGTATTTTGTTTATTTCTTCTCTTATCTTTCCAAGTCTCTTGGTAATCTTATTATATCGATCATTGTAATACATACTCCCTGTTTCATTAACTGCTGAAGTCATAATCAGTTTATGTCGAGTATGCTCTTAGTACTGTATCCAATAATTTCTCTCTTCTATTAGTTTTCTTTTTTCTCTTTCCAATGTATTCATTTTATTCAGAACTATCTTCACTATCTGATTGTTGGTTAATATAACTCACTTTTTTTGCTTCTGATTCTTCTTCTGTTTCGCTAACGTAAAAGTCTTCGTAATCATACCATTTATTATTATCTTCTTTAATATGTTGTAAGCTCATTATAAACTGTTCTGTATTTATATATTTTACTCCTTTTTTCTTTAACTTTGGGCACTTATTTGCATAGTGTCCTTTTTCGTTGCAATTCCAACATTTACATTCTTTAACTTTTTCTTCTTTAGTCTTATCTGCTTCTATAGGGTTTACACTTCTTCTTTTCCTAAATTTTCTTTTGTATCTAACTTTATTCCTTGTATCTGGATTATTCCTATATCTCCTAAATCTCTTTTTCTTGTAGGATTTATAATAAGGTTTTTTCTTATATTTCTTATGTCTTTTATATCTGTGATCCTTTTCATCTTTCTCTTCATATCTTTTGTGTCTTCTATGTTTTCTATACTTCTTTTCTTTTCTATTATCATCGCATCCAAATATTAATCTTCTTTCAGTAAATCCACATATTTCTCTTAATCCTATTTTCTTATCTTTTTTAATCTTTTGCTGTAACCTGTATTCTTCGCATTTTCTCATTAGATATGCTCTAAGTACTCTTATTCTTTCTCCTAGAGTATTTTCTTTTGGTTCTAGTTGAATATATTCTTTTGATATTTCAATATTATATGGTATTGGTAAATGGTCGTAGTATAGCTGTTGATAAATTATTCCTTCTTCTGGTAAGAATCTTGCTTCGTAAAAGAATTTACTAAAGCTAATCGTATATTCTGGTAATTTGTTTATTCTACAACATTTCATGTTATTCAGGTTCATGATAATCTCTGCTTTTCTTTCTGCTAGTACATTTTCTCTAGCTACTAACCATTTTTCACCTAAGAATTCTCTTTTTAATAGTAAATCAAATATCATTAACATTGATTTCCAGTCAGTTGCATGACTTAGTACTTCTCCTCTTAGCTGATATGCTATTGATTCTATCCAGTATGCTGCTTTTCCAATTAATGTTTTAGATATTAGATCATACATATAATCTAGGTTTTCTGTTTGTGTACTATTCATTAATGCTATATACATTCTTAAATTCCAGTCTGTTATTCTTCTTCCTACTTCTTGTTCGTCGTAAACATTATCTAAATCTAAAAAGTATTCATTATAGTTTACTCCTTGGGTCATTGATCCTACAAATTCTTTAAATTCAGCTTGTTGTCCAATGGATATATGATCTGGTAATCTAGTTCTTCTTCTTGTTATTACTTCTAGATTAGGGTCGACTAATTCTTCTTCGGGATAATCATCTGCATCTTTATTAATTATATTTTCTAATTCAATCTCGGTTTCTACCTGTTCATTATATTCATTTTCTATATCACTATCTGGTTCATCTTCTATTATCGTGTTTACTCTTTTCATATTTTGCAAAGCTTCTATTATTTGGTTATTTTCTTTTATAATTTCTGTATCTTCAGAATTTTCTTCTTCTATGAATTCTACTACTTGTAATTCTTGATTAGTTTGTTCTGTATTATCTTCCTCTGTATTACCATTTGAGGTAGTTTCATCACTCAATCTAATCTTTCGTACTTTTGTTTTTCCTTTTAATCTTTTTAACTTGTTCTGTTAGGATTTGTATTTCCTCTCTGAGTTCCAGTAACTCTTGTTTAACTTCTTTTAATTCTTCCTTTGTTTCTTTTAGTTCTACTCTGGTTTCTTTAAGTAGGGTTTTTGTATCCTTATGCTTTCTTTTATATTTTTTATACTTGTCATACCATTCTGCATTATCATTTGTTTTTAACTTTAAGTTTTCTATTTTTAATTCACTGATCTGTTGTTCCTGTTTATCTAATCTTAAATTTAAGTATTCGTAGGTTGTTTTCTCTCTATTCTTTTTGGGTATTTCTTCCTTCTTTGGTGTCTCTTCTTTTACTGACTTTGGTCGCATAGGTTCGTATTTATGTCTTTCTTTTTCTATAATCTCTTTACCGTGAGTTCTTAAAAATGTGATCGCACTAGGTTCCATTAGAATTTTCCTTCTTTATTTAATATCACTAGTCTGTCTAGAGTTTCTGTTACATCTTTTGATAATCTGGGTTTTATCTTACTTATGTCTACCATTACTGGTATCTTACTTCTTCTCCAAGCATCTATTGGTACTATTTCTGGTTTATGAGTATTCGCTTTGGTTATCGTATTATCTTTACTCGTACTAGCTTCATTACTAGTTTCTACTTGTTTTCCTTTGTTTTTTTCTTCTAATATTATATTCAGTTTTTCTAATATTAATTTAAACGTAGGTATTTCAGATACATTCCATAAGTTAGTCAATTCTTCTCTAATCATTTGTTGCGTTTTAGCCTGATTTTCCTTTATTTCATCCATTTGTAGTAGGACGCTTTTCATTTTTTCTTTTAATATTATTTCTTCCCATAACTCATCTATCTTATCGTTGGGATTTATCTTATCGTTAGTCAGGATTATTTATTCATTTTTTCCATCCGTTACCCATATCTATCCATATTTTATCAAACTTTTCACATTGTTTTTCTAGTCGTTCTATATCATTTTCTAACTTTATTTCTTTTGCGCTGTATTCTAAGTATTTTAATTGGGAATATATTTCTCTTGACAAGGCCGTCTTTATTGTCTTTAGTTTTTGTTTTTTCTTTATTATTTTTAGTTGTACGTTCATATTTTATTTATGAATCTAGTTTTACCTTGATCATTTATTTCTATTTCGTTATTGTTTATCTTGTAGTTTATCATAGTCAAAAAATTACTTCCTAATAATAATTCATTTAAGCTATCATATTCTATTACTCCAATATTAATCTTATATTCTAAATCTTGAATTTTAAATCTTAAATTTATACTTTTAGTAATTATTATTTCTCTTTCATTTTCAGGGTAATTATAAGTTTGTGGTTCTATTATATTACACTCATTTTCATTTATCTTGCTTATGTGTATAAAACTTTTAATTGCTCCTGTATTTATTTCTGCTATTCCATCTATGGTTATCATATTCTTAAATATTATAACTTTGATTTTTAATGTGTTGCAGTCTATATTTATTAAATCTATAGTCCTGGCTTGTATGCTTGGTAAACTATTCTGTTGTGTTATTAGCGATTCTTTAGTTATACTTAATCTAGATCCTTCTATTCTTGGTATTAATCTTTTTGAAGGTGTTAATGTTCTGGTTTTAAAATCCATGAATATTTCTTCTGGTATAGTAATCTTAGAGTTTTCCTTATGCTCAATTTGCTCAAGTATTTCCTTATACATTTTCGGTACTATAATATTCATTTCATGTTGTTTCTTTACATGGTGATTTCCAGTTAATGCGTATATCATTTTTGTTTCTATACTCATTACTTTACTTCCTGGTGGCATGTTTATTCCATCTAATTTATAGTATAGCGTTAAAGCTAAATCTTTATGTTCATCTTTTAACGATACGCTAAAGTCTGGTTGTATTGTAAATTTCAGTTTTTGATATATTAAATTTCCTTTTATTACAGATATTAATGCATCTTGCAAATTTCCTAATATTCTGTCATCTAATACGTAGATTTGTATTGGTGTATCAATATTCTTTTGAAAATATGCTTTTATCGTAAATGCTACTCCTCCAAAGTAAACATTTCTATATTTCTTTGCTTCTTTATTTGATAATTTGGCTAGTTCTCTTTTTATTACTTCATCACTGATTAAGTTAATCTTTGTCCTGCCATATGTACTAGTAGTATCAATTATATTTTCATGTTTATGTGCTATATATCTTATTTCCTTATTCCTTTCAAACCATTTTGTTTTAAATATCTTTTTTATGGATACTTCTTCTTTTTCATCTTGAATTTTCTGATATGTATCGGGTTTAAAACTTAGCGTTTGCGTTGTTCCTCCTTCATAAGTATTCATTTGATAATATACTTCTTTTGAATCTATTTGTATTTCTTTTCCTTTATCCATATTTCAGTAAATCTATGTATTTATATTGTTCTTTTATGATTTATTTTAAATCTCTAATCTCATTCTCATTTTTTATTTGCTCTCCTAATTTCTGTTCTTTTATTTTATTGATTTCTTCGTCTTTTTGCCTTAATCTTTCTTCTCTTAATGCTGATAAATTCCTTAAGAATGTTATCTTTTCTTCCTGTTTATTAATTGTTTGATAATTTTCTCGTAGTTGTTCATCCTTTTCTTTTATTATTTCTATAGCTATTCTGCAGCTTACAATGTGTTGATTTATGTCTCTATCGTAAGTAAGTGGTCTTTCAGCTATTCTGTCTAACTGTAATCTTTTTTCGTGTAATTGTATTAATCTATTTTCATCCATAGTGTTCTATTTTTATTCTTAAATCTGATTTTATTTCTATTATCATTAAATCTAATGCATTTATTTCTATATCTAGTTCCATTAATCTTTCATAAGCATAATTTTTTTCGTTTATGTTAGTCAAAATATCTTCTAGGCTAATTTGTTTATCTTTTTCTGATAATTTGATTTTAAAGTTTCTAAATTTGTTTAACCATTTTTCTTTTAAATCAATTATTATTCTCTGCTAATTTCTAGTTTTAATCAGTAATTGTTTTGTTCTTTTTTGTTGCCATAAAATCTTATTTAATATTCTGACTTGTCTAAACGATGGATATTTTTTCATTGTTTAAGACTTGTTCTAATTACAAGCTCTGATACCAATTTGTGCTCGGGCTGATCGGCGGATCTTTTCTTCATCTATATACCCCTAGAGGCTAGAACATAGATGGTAATCTGTTTCATTAATCATTTTTCAGAGTTAATCAAATAATAATCATGTAATAATCTTGCGTTCAATTTCATTTTTTAATAAAACGTCTATAATCTCCTATCAACATTCAAACATCATAGTATAATTTCCTATCAATATCCAAACAAACATCATAACAATAGAGCAGTCATACTTATCCAATTTATAATTAGAAACATATAGTTCAAGCACATACCTATATTCAGATTTTCAGATCACCTGAGTAGCTCAACCCACCTATGGCGCTGCCTCCCTAACATCTCCTGACTTCACAGGATAAATGGCCTGGGTGCCTGGGAGTCCTCACGGATATCCTCTGATAATCGTCTGAAAGGTGTTGTATTTAAACTAATATAGTCCTGAATCATAAATTATCAAAGTACTTTTACTCTTGTTTTTATGGTGTTCTTTGATTGATAATCGGTTATACTTCTGGTGTTCTTCTTTCCATTATAAGTCGTGGACTAGGCAACGACTTGCACTCTAATGTTTTTTATTTTTTTAAACTAATTAACAAGTCATGGAGCACTTCACCAGTTACAGCAAAAATCTTTTTTCTAAACAACTCGTGGAGTGACCTACAAGTTACATCTATGTGTCGTTATTCTTTTTGTCACTTTTTGTTGAAACATTAGGAAAATGTAATATGGTGTCTTGAATAATTGAGATTAGTCTAAGTTGTTAGATTAGTCCAAGTTGTTAGAAAGATAGTTAGTTTGTTACAAGATTAGTTATAAAGTTAGTTGGGTTGTTAGAGATAATTAACTAAAGATCATTAGAATGATCTAGAAAGGATGATGTGTGTATATATACATTTGTATTGATATTTTCTGCAAGAAGAAAAACACTTCCAAAGAGTTCTCTTTCCCTATCACAATCTCTCTTCCATTCTTCTTCCACTTTTCTACTGCTCTTTCTTTTCTTCTTCATTCTTCACTAATGCAGTGATTAGCACTGCTACAGCATGCCTTAATTCTGTAAATCAACATGGTATCAAAGCCTAGAAGAAATTGATACGATTGGGCACATGAGATTGATGCGATTGAACATGTTTTCTGTACATGCAGAGCAATTTTGCAGAAGATCTGCGGATAATTTGATGGATCGCGCATGCAATGATTCCTGGAGGTGATAATATGTCAAACAAGTTATCGGGAGTATTGTCGTCAATACTCAAGGAGATACAGACACACACAAAGTGAATTAAGAAGATAGAGGCAGATTTGTGTAAAGCAGATCATTGAGGTTCGAATTGTTTTTCTGTTATTGTTAACAAGTTCACAACAGTCGAATAGATAAATTTCTATGTACTAAGGATCAGTATTGATATCGTAGCATACATTAATAGTGATGGGAAGTAATAGAGAAAATTTGGCAAATGAAGCCACGACAGTGATCACAATAGATCAAAATCATCCATTGTATTTGTTTCCCTCAGATGCACCTAGTTCCTTATCTGTGGGAATTATCCTAAATGGAATGGACAACTATACATTGTGGAGTAGAGCTATGAAGTTGGCCCTACTAGGAAAGAACAAAATAGGATTCATTGATGGAAGTGTAAGAAGAGAAGCCTTCCATGGAGATTTGGCTAAACTATGGGATAGGTGCAATGCAATTGTGGTGTCTTAGTTAATGGGGAATGTAAGTAAGAGCTTACTTACTAGAATGTTGTATAATTAGACTCATATAATATATGGGAAGAATTAAAGGAGAGATTTGACAAGATTAATAGTTCCAGGGCTTTCCAACTGCACAAAGAAATATTTTCCATGAGACAAGGGACACTATCTGTATCAATGTATTATTCTCGACTCAAGGATCTATGGGATGAGTATGATTCTATCATACCAATCCCATCATGTTGCCCAAAGTCAAGAGAATTTGTGGATCACTTATAGTATCAAAGACTATTGCAGCTTCTCATGGGACTAGATGAAAGTTACAGCCAAGTAAGGAGTCAGATTCTCATGATGCAACAAATACCTACATTAAACCAAGTATATGCCATGATCAATCAGGAAGAGAGTCAGAGAATGGTAGCAGGAACTGGTAGGGTGATGTTTGAATCAGTGGAATCATCTGCCATGTTCACATCTAGAAATGAAAATTTCAGAAGTGGAAGTGGAATTCAAACACAGAAGAAACAATACAATTCCAATGCATATTGTGATCCTTGTCATCTAAAAGGTCGCTCAAGATTGGAATGTTACAAATTGATGAAGTGTGACTATTGTCACAAGACTAGACATATGCAGGAGAGTTGCTACAAGCTGATTGGATATCCTGAAAATTTCAATAACAAAGGGAAGAAAGCTTATGCAGTCACAGGAGGGACTATGTTGTGTGAGGACACTGGACAGGAAGGTGCAGTACAACACCAACATGCCATGAGCACACTTAAACAATCACCAAAGTTTCTACAAAATGCACAGCCATTCACAAGTCAGAAACACACTACTGAAGTAATACCATACAGTCAGTTCACACCCAGCCAGCATTAGAAACTTCTTGATCTGTTGAACAACAGAGAAAATAACAATATCAATGCCAACATGGTAGGTAAGTATGTTACTGATTCAGGGGAATTGATTAAGTGGATAGTAGATACAGGTGCAACTAATCATATGATTAGTGACCAAAAGTACTTATATAATAACTTGCTGACAGAAGGAACAGGAAAAGTGCAACTGCCCACAGGAGATTCAGCCAAAATCTCACATGTCGGAGAGTACCATTTAGGAGGAGGTGATGTTCTTAGAAGTGTCTATGTGTGCCAACTTTCAAGTTTAATTTGTTGTATGTCTCAAAAATGACTAAGGAACTGAATTGTAGTGTTACATTCTTCCCAACATGTTGTGTGTTTCAGAATCTCTCATCTGGGAAGGTGAGGAGGATTGGTAATGAAGAGGCAGGATTGTATATACTATCCCTGGATGCTCAGAATAAAGGAGGAAAGTTGAGTAGATGTTTGTCTGCAACTCAACGTGTTGATGCAGTCACTTGGCATCAGAGACTATGTCATGTACCCATGAATGTCTTGAGAAAAATAGCATGTTTCAGGAATAATATTGATTTTGTCTTGAATAATTGTGAAGTGTGTCATTTGGCTAGACAAACTAGACTTCCTTTCATTGTTAGTAATAATATAGCATCAAAGCCATTTCAACTAATACATATAGATGTATGGGGACCTTATAAAACTGAAACATATAATGGAATGAGATACTTTCTAACCATTGTGGATGATCATACTAGATGTACTTGGATTTTTTTTATGAGACTGAAATCTGATGTTTCTACATTGATCAGGAATTTCCTTGTTGAAATTAACACTCAATTTGGAGCTAAAATTTAGAGGGTAAGATCTGATAATGGGACTGAATTTTTTAATCAGAATTGTAGTGATTTGTTTCTCAAATATGGTGTCATTCATGAAAGTTCTTGTCCATACACACCACAGCAAAATGGTGTGGTGGAGAGAAAACATAGACATATTTTAGAAACAGCTAGAGCAACTAAGATTCAGAGAGGATTACCAAATAAGTTCTGGGGACTGTGTGTAGAGAATGCAGTGTACATAATCAACAGAATCCCCTCCACTGTTATAAAGAATAGATCTCCATTTGAAATATTGTATGATAAGGTACCACAACTTGATCACTTGAGGGTGTTAGGTTGTTTGTGCTTTGCCACTATAAACCACAGACATGATAAGTTTGGTCCAAGGGTTGTAAGGTCTATATTTTTGGGGTATGGATCTGCTAAAAAATGATACAAACTTTATGACATTAAAAATAGAACTATATTCATGAGCAGGGATGTGTTGTTCATGGAAATAATATTTCCTCTCAAATGAGGCACAACTGAAGACATTAATCACATCAAAACACATGAATTTATTTGCTATGAATATTTAGTTTGTCAACAGGTTTTTGACAATCCACCAGCACATCCTAGACAGCAAGAAGATCCTAGACAACATGAAGATGATCAATACAGACAAAATAACATGCAGACTGTGCATATGCCTGATGTGGTTCAGCATCATGGTCCTGATCACATAAACACAGGATCACCAGGTATTGACATGACCACAGTATCAGATCATGAAGTTAGAAGATCCACAAGGAGTAGCAAACCTCCTATATGGCACAAGGACTACATTACTGCACATGGTTCCACTAGTTACCTATATTCTATAACTAATAACATCGTTTATACTGGTCTATCAGCAGGATATCAGGATTTTATGGCCAAGGTTTCTCTTGACACAGAACCAAAGAACTATTCAATAGCAGCAAAGGATCACAGATAGGTTGCGGCAATGGAGGCTGAGATCAAAGCATTTGAGGACAATGGAACCTGGAAGCTGGTCACTCTGCCAGAGGGAAAGAAGGCCATAGGATGCAGGTTGGTATACAAAATAAAGTACAAGGCAACAGGAGAAGTGGAGAGGTTTAAAGCCAGGTTGGTAGCAAAATGATACAATCAAAATGAGGGGCTTGATTATCAAGAGACTTTTTCACCAGTCGTAAAGATGAAAACAGTAAGGGCTGTGATTTCTATTGCATCAGCACAACATTGGACAATTCATCAGATAGATGTATACAATGCATTCTTACAAGGAGATTTTTGAAGAAGTGTACATGGAAGTTCCAGAAGGATTTAATATCAATGAAGGGAAGAGACAAGTGTGTAGGCTGCTGAAATCTCTCTATGGTCTAAAACAGGCATCAAGACAGTGGAACATCAAGTTGACTACAGCTTTTATCTCATCTGGCTTTCAGCATAGTCATAGAGACTATTCTCTTTTCACCAAGTAGAAAAATGATAGTATTGTGATAGTGCTGGTATATGTTGATGACTTGTTGCTCACTGGAAATGATCCAGTAGTGATTCAGTCCACTAAAGAGATACTGCAGTCCACTTTCAAGATAAAGGATCTGGGGGAGCTTCGATACTTTCTTGGCATTGAGTTTACAAGAAACTCACAAGGAATTCTCATGCACCAGATGAAATATGCCCTGGAGCTTATATCAAATATGGGGCTTGCAGGTGCAAAGCCTGCATCTTCTCTTATGGATATGAACCAGAAGTTCACAACTTGTGAATTTGACAATCATTTGGCTACTGCATCATGTTCAGGTCCCATCTCAATAGAAAATCTTGATTCTATGCTATTAGATCTTAGTGTTTATAGAAGACTGGTTGGAAGGCTATTATATTTGACAACTACCAAACCAGACATTGCATTTGATGTGTATTGCCTGAGTCAATTTATGCATGCACCTAAGAAGTCACACATGGAAGCTGGTCTCAGAATTGTCAGATATGCCAAGCAAGCACCAGGGCTGGGAATCCTAATGTCCATCACAAGTATTCCTCAACTCAAAGTGTTTTGTGATGCAAATTGGGGGGGGGGGCTTGTGTTAATAGTAGGAGATCAGTTACTGGCTACTTGGTGATGCATGGCTCATCACCTATTTCATGGAAGTCAAAGAAGCAGGACACAGTTTCCAAGAGCTCTACAGAGGCAGAATACAGGGCTATGGCAGCCTCAGTAGTAGAAGTGGTGTGGCTCACAGGCCTATTTCAAGATCTTGGTGTGGAGATTCAGACTTCAATACCATTACACATAGATAGCAAGTCTGCTATGCAGATTGCGGCTAATCCAGTGTTCCATGAAAGAACAAAGCACATTGATATTGATTGTCATTTCATCAGGGAGAAAATACAAGCAGGATTGATCAATACAGTTTACTTGCCTTCTATGGATCAACCAGCTGATCTGCTTACAAAGGCCCTCGGTAGACAACAACATGATGTTTTACTTTCCAAGCTAGGAGTGAAGAACATCTTCATATCCTCTAGCTTAAGGGGGGATGTTGAAACATTAGGAAAATGTAATATGGTGCCTTGAATAATTGAGATTAGTCCAAGTTATTAGAAAGGTAGTTAGTTTGTTACAAAATTAGTTATAAAGTTAGTTGGGTTGTTAGAGATATTAACTAAAGATCATTAGAATAATCTAGAAAGGATGATGTGTGTATATATACATTTGTATTGATATTTTCTGCAAGAAGAAAAACACTTCCAAAGAGTTCTCTTTTCCTATCACAATCTTTCTTCCATTCTTCTTCCATTTTTCTACTGCTCTTTCTTTTCTTCTTCATTCTTCACTAATGCAGTGATTAGCACTGCTACAGCATGCCTTAATTCTGTAAATCAACACTTTTGATTCAAAACTATTTTAATTGATTCAATGATGGAACGAACAAAGTCATACAAAATTTTAAAAATTTTGAAATAATAAGTTAACATGCAAAACACTAGAAAAATATGAGTCAAATATTTTCTCCATCACTGTTGATCGCCTTTTCTTGATTTTCTTTATTAGTTATTTTCTCTTTACTCAAATGACAAATCATTTATCCGTGGGGAGAAAACATGCAATCGTCAAATCAGACTAAAGATGAATTTTTTTAAGAAAAAATTGAATTATAAGTCGTAATCTAGTACACGACTTACTGTTTTTCAACTTTTTTTTATTTTAATTAATTCAAGTTCTTCATTATTATTTTTAGAACGTTAGAAATAGTAGTAAAGTCTGTGAACATTGAAGATTCTCAGATGGGATATAAAGTTGAGGATGAGATATTTGTGCAATGTAGACAAGTCATTTACTTTTTGGAAGAAAAAATGCAGTCGTCAAATCAGACAGTAGATTATTATTTTTAACAAATGTTAAATTGTAAGTCATAACCTAATACACGACTTACTAATTTTTTAATAAATACAAGTTCTCCATTGTTATATTTAGACGTTAGGTATAGTAGCAAAATCCGTGAACACATAAGGTTCTGAGATAGATATAAAGTTGAGGATGGGATATATGTGCAGTGTAGAAAAGTCTGTGATCATTTTCTTTATTATAGTTGAGGATCCTCTATAAATATACGGCAAGCCCTTATTTTGGAGCAATTTGCTTCACCCCTTTTGTATTATTTAGAAAAAACGGAGCAATCTGTTTACCACTTTTGTATTCTCTTGAAAAAAGATATGGCGGAAATTTATGTAAGAGTTAATTTATATTGGGATGATTAAGTTGTGTATGAAGGAGATTCAGTTAGATACAACCGCCATCCTAAAGTGGTACAAAGGTTTTAATATCCCTCAAATACAATCGTCTTCAACGCGTTTTTAAAAGTAAAATGGCCACAAGTGACCTTGAACTTTCAGTGATTATCACCGGAAAATACCCAACATCATTTACAGCCAGTGGGTTTTTTATTTACGGTGAGACTTGAATTTCAAACGATGATTCTTTATCATTATTTCTTCGATGTCCTGAGATTTTTAGCAATCACATCAGCTTAACGACGCTTGACATGCATGCAACAGTTGAACGCTCGACCTAGTTGAAGAACCTACCGACAATGAATTTGATCTTCGAGGTACTACATATCTTCCCAGTTTGAATATTGATAGAGGTTATACTTCAACAACAAATAGTGGTAGGAGTTGGTAGCCAATTACGTAATACGAGTAACTTTGACACGTAATATGATTGTGTGGCTTCAACGCACTATTATAACTTTGATTGGAGTGTGCAGAACTGTGAGACAGAGGAACCGAGTAATCCTCCTACACAGTTGCACAATTTTGATTGGAGTGACTGACACCCTTCACATCCAGGTACAAGTGAATTAGGTGGAGGCAGTATCATTGAACATCGCACTGCTCAGGTGGAATCAATTAATAGGTAAATAAAATGATGTTTTGTTCACTTTATTTAGGAGTCTTTTAATTAATTGTGTTTGAAATTTGAACGCTTTGAATTTTGCTATGTATATAGGTGTAATGATTTTGAAGAAAACTCCACATTGATTCAACTCATTAAAATTGTGAGCAACAACGATGTAGCAAATGATCGAGTAGATGAGTCGGATGACAATATCCCATTAGATCACGAAGGGATGGATGATGATGAATCGTCCGATAATGATGATTATTCTGATGAAGACATTGCAGCTCCTAGTGATGATAGTGTTAATTATCATTTTAATGTGATTTCATATTTGGATTACACAAAAAAAGGCCCAAATGACTTTGCCTGCATGAGAGATCATGGTCCAGTTCGGGCTGTAATTTGAAATTCTATAAATCCTAAATTTATAAGTCAGATTAGTATGGTACCAATGTATTTCTAAAATGTATCGTGTGTGTGCCCATTTTTAAGGGTTGATAAATTTTCTTGTATATGCAATTAGGTAAGTTATTTCAGAACAAGAAGGCTCGAACACAGAAAAGAGTTCTTATCTGATCAGTCCAAAGCTAAATATTGGTATAACTAATCACTAAAGGAATAGAATTACTAAAAATATATTTTCATGATCTCTACTTGTTGTTCATCGGTATTCTTAACCAGAATAATTAAAGTCGAATTTATAATGCTCAAACAGAAGCGAACAAGTAACATTTAACCAAAAAATTAATTTCGAGCCCACAAAATTAATTATGTTTTTAAGAAAATTAATTGTCTCATTGTACTCGAACTGTAAGATTATTTTCTCTCAAGATAGAATAAAATACCTTTGTTGGAGTAGCGGTACCTCAAACTCAGATATCATTCGAACACAAAAACTAGTACAAATCGCACAACACTTTTTTTATTTTAATTTTAAAAAAAATATGCAGAGAAAAGAAAAAGAAGAATGTGGTTCTCAGTAGAAAAATATGAGGCAAGGCCTCAATATATATATAGCCAACCAATAGCTATGTGTTATGATGAATTATGCAACCCAATCTGGCGCCTTTACGGGAAAAAATGATGGTGCCTTTTCAAAAATAAACCACAAATAAAAAATTTCTCATTCATACCACCACAAAACCCAACACTACTAAGATGACTAAGTCTTACAAACTTAGTCAAGAAGTTTATCAAAATATCAAAGTTAATATGCTTTAAAATAATAATAATAATAATAATAATAATAATAATAATAATAATAAAGAAAATAATTGTCATTAATGAATATATAAATCAACAATATTTGTCAATAACTTGTTCGAGATATTATTACATGGCATATCTGATCTAAGGGACACATAATATATGTAGTAGTGAATGCTAGTATTAAAATATGTTGTTTATAATAAGTCAATCTTTATTCCAATTATATTTTGGTGCGAATAAGTCTCTCAAAATCTTTCAATACCTGTAGATTGTCATCAAAGACTTTGTCAATCAAGTAGAGACATACTTAGAGAACAACAGGACACAAATGCTCAGTTCTTCAAGATATGATGACTTGCACCATGATTGAATTTAACTGAAACACTCAGATATGCATACAAGATGGGCAACACATTTCTAACTCTTGACAGGCTTACTAACCAGAGGTGAACACAACCCCAGTGGCTTTTTATGTAAAATTTTTATAAAAAAATGTAATCCCGCATAAGTTATTGAAATTAAATATTATTACTTGTCACCATTTTTCTGGTCTTGATTTTTACTTTTTAGGAATAAAATTTAGTCGTTACAGAGGTAGTGAACATGTAAGGATGCATCTAATGAGTGGATAAATTATTTATAACCATATAGAGCTAAAGAGGCAGTGATGATGATTTTTTCTATATGTGGGCTAACTAACTCGGGTATGGAGATGACCTAACCAGTATCTTCCCAGATCTCACGGTGTGGGATGGCATTGGATATATTGTTGTTGTTGTTGTATAGAGCTAAAAATCATTAATTACGCGATTGTGGATCCTGAAAGAAATAATCACTTGATTATTTTATTAATGAAGAGGTCTATATATATAATATACAATCTCTAAATATGGAAAATCATATTACTACTATAATACTAATATCTTATTTATACTTGTACAATGATTCTAAAAAATATGGTAAGTAACCTAAATATACATAATTGGTTTCTATCACACCCCGCAGTCATAGCGGGCGGTTGTCGTATGCCGAGACTGTCCCTAAAATCTTAAAACATAACCAAGGGAAGACCCTTAGTAAAGATGTCAGCAATTTGGTACCTTGAAGGGACATGCAAGATATGTACTTGTCCACAAGCTACCTTTTCGCGAACAAAGTGAATATTCATCTCGATATGTTTAGTGAGCTGATGTTGGACCGGATCCCAGAGAGATAGACTGCACTAACATTATCACATTAGTAGCTTTCTGAATAGGAAAGTGAAGCTCTAATAAAATATTACGCAGCCAACAAGACTCAGACACCACATTGGCTACCCCTCAATACTCTGCCTCCGCATTAGATCGTAATAATGTAGCCTGACGTTTTGTCAACCAAGAGACCAAGTTATCACCAAGAAACATACAATAACCAAATGTCGACCGTCTGGTATATGGACATCCACCCCAATCAGCATCTGTGTACAACACGATAGTAGAGACTGAGGATGGATATAAATGCAATTCATAATCAAGTGTGACATGTATGTATCGTATAATGCGTTTGAGCGCATGCATGTGCTCAATTCGCGGATCATGCATAATAAACACATCTGATGTACTGCATAAGTAATATCAGGTCTCGTGAAAGTAAGATACTGAAGAGCCCCTGCAAGACTACGATAATGGGTGGGATCCTCGTATGGTGTGCTAGAAGTATCTCAGCTTCGGTTTGGTATCAACCGGAGTAGAAGAGGACTTACAAGATGACATGTCAGCTCTCTCAATAATCTCAGTTGCATACTTCTTCTGTGATAAAAATAGACAACGTGCATGACGAGTGACAGCTATACCCAAAAAATAACCCAAGGGCCCCAAGTCTTTCATAGCAAATTCTGAACTGAGAAGGGACATGATAGACTTGCGCAAATTATCAGAGGAGGCAATCAAAATTATATCATCCACATATAACAAAATGTATGCTAGAGAAGTACCACGACGATAGATGAACAGAGAATGATCAGACCTGCTGTGAGAAAATCCAATAGTAGACACATAATCTGCAAACCTCTTATGCCAAGCTCGTGAGGCCTGCTTAAGCCCATACAAGGACTTTTTCAGCAAACAGACATGGTGAGGATAATTTGGGGTCCTTAAAACCCAAGGGCTGATGCATATAAACTGTTTTCTTAAGATCACCGTGTAAGAAAGCATTGCTCACATCCAACTGATGAATGGGTCATGCTTTTGAGAGAGCCAGACTGAGAACAGTGTGAATGATAGACGGTTTGACCACCGAACTAAACGTCTCATCACAATCCACGCCAACCTGTTGAGTTTTACCATCACCTACAAGATGGACCTTATGCCTCTCACACGAACTGTCATAATTTTCCTTATGAGTAAAAATCCACATAAACCGAATAATATTGATACCAGTCGGATGGGGCACCAACTCCCACATCTTATTTTCAATAAGAGCATTATATTCTTCCGTACTTTGTAGAATATACATTCAACTGACGATGTATTATACATTCAATTAGTATACTGTGCGGAATCAAAATTAACAAATTGCTTGTTGATTACTATGACGATTTCAAGTCCAAGGATTACATCAAATCATTCGTGAGACAATTCCATAAATAACTTAAGATAATATATATAATATTATAAACTTTCAGTCATCGGAGAACAGTCATGCCTAGTTAGAAATGATCATATCTTCATATGCATCATTTATTTATGTAGTTTATTAAATACGCTCTAATAATCTCTATCTAATAAAGACCATTACACATTACATATATATATATGTATAACCAAATCACTAAGGATGTATAATTATTAAAGATGTATTGTCATGGTCTCTACTTGTTCTGGTTCATCGTATTCTTAACTATAATAATCAAAGTTGAATTTATAATGCTTAAATAGAAAACAAAACAGTAATGTTTAAATCAAAATTTAATTTTAAGCCCACATAATTCAATGAGTGTCTTTAAGTATCCGATCAGGAAATAATGGAATATATTTTACAAAATAGGGGTACCTTAAACTCCGGCAACATTCGAACACCAAAACTGGTGTAGATCACACGATACTATTTTCATTTTTTATTAAAAAAAACTATACAGGAGATAAGAAGAAGAAACAGTCGATTTTCAGTGTATGAATATGAGGCAAGGCATCAGTATATATAGCCAACGAATAGCCAGGTGTTACGACGAAATATGCAACCCAATCTGGTGCCTTTACGAAAAAACATAATGGTGCCTTTTCAAAAGTAGACCACGGATGAGAAGTTTCTCATCTACACCACCACGAAACCCAACACTACTAAGATGACAAGTCTTACAAACTTAATCAAGAACATTATCAAATAGCAAAGTTAATATGATTTCTAATAATAATAATAATAAATAAATAAAATAATTGTTATTAATGAATAAATCAACAATATTTGTCAATAATTTGTTCGAAATATTATAACATGACATTGGATCTAAGGGACACAACATAATGTAGTTTATATAGTCCTATATAATAAATCAATCTTTATTTCAATATTTATTGTCGGGCGTCAATAAGTCTCTCAAAATCTTTCAATACCTGAAAACTATCATCGAAGTCAACAGTCTTTACCATCTTTGCTAACGCAATCCTTTCGGCTTCTCTTTGTTTCTGCAACTTTAACTTTGCCTGATCTTGAGCACTTAATTTTCGTTTTTTACTGGTCAATGAGCCGAGGGTCTCTCGGAAACGGCCGCTCTACCTACCAAGGTAAAGGTAAAGTCTGTGTACACCCTACCCTCTCCAGACCCTACGTTGTGAGATTTTACTGGGTATGTTGTTGTTGTACTGGCCAATGTATTATTTTATTGTTTTAGTACCTGTGGTGACTTTGATCGAGGTCTCACCATCCTCTTCGATTTATATGTAGCACTCTGATTAATTAGTTCTACATAAAGACCCAAAGAATTCTACAGGCATTGTAGTCTGAATTTCCGAGTGGTCTTTTCTTCTTTTTTTTTTTTTTACTTTCTATTACTACTTTTTTCAAGTAGTGTTATGTATTGTTCTCTTTTTATAGGGGAAGTGTTTGGACGAATCGGTGTGTGACGCTTACTTGAAGGGTGTCTGCCCCAGTAGTGTGTATGTACTAATTAAAGGCAAAGAACAAAGAAAAAAATATGTTTATTTATTAGTATAGAGAGAAGATAAGGAAGAGAAGAACAACAATGCAAATCAAAAGGCAAAGAACAAAGTAGTAAAAAACCTTAATGAATTTGAAAGAAATAATTCCCTTCATTATTTTTATTATTTTTATTACTTGAATAGGTATATATATAAGATACAAAATATTCCTATTCTATTTCTAAAATTTTATTCTACCATAATTCTAACTCTACAATTATGGTAGTGTATATTCCTAATTACGGTAACAAATACACTACAATAAACTACACATATATTTTCTTAATATACAATATTCTTACCTTGTCTAATATTAACAATTATGGAAAACCGAGAGCCATCATTTATGGGCTGAATCCGAGAGACAATATAAGGCAATATACACATTTAACACACCCCCGCAGTCATAGCGGGCAGTCTTCGAACGCTGAGACTTTTCCTAAAATCTTCAAAGAGTACCGAGGGAAGACCCTTTGTAAAGATGTCTGCAACTTGATATCTTGATGGGACATGACATACGCGTACCTGCTCCCGAGCAACCTTTTCACGGACAAAGTGAATGTCCATTTCGATATGCTTAGTGCGTTGGTGCTGAACCGGATTGCCTGAGAGGTAGATGGCACTAACATTATCACAATATACTAAGGTTGCCTTCTGAATGGGGCAATGAAGCTCCAAAAGCAAATTACGTAACCAACATGATTCTGAGATCACATTCGCTACCCCTCGATATTCTGCCTCTGCACTTGAGCGGGATAGGGTCGCCTGACGCTTTGCCGACCAGGAGACCAAGTTGTTGCCAAGGAACATACAATATACTGACGTAGACCGTCTGGTGTGTCTGGACAACCACCCCAATTCGCATCTGTGTACGAGACAAGTGTGGATGTAGATGAAGGATACAAGTGCAACTCATAGTCCAGTGTCCCCTTAATATATCGAATGATGCGTTTGATTGCATTCATGTGCTCAACTCTGGGATCATGCATGAATAAACACATTTGCTGAACAACATACGTAATATCCAGTCTGGTAAAGGTAAGATACAAGAGGGCCCCTGTAAGACTGCGATAGCGGGTCGGGTCCTCGTATGGTGCACCTGCCGCAGCACTAAGCTTGGGTTTTGCATCAACTGGAGTAGAAGTGGACTTACAGGATGACATCCCAGCCCTCTCTATGATCTCAGCAGCATACTTTCGTTGAGATAAAAACAAACCACCTAAATGACGTTTGACAGCAATCCCCAAAAACTAACTCAAGGGCCCTAAGTCTTTCATAGCAAACTCATAACTGAGCATGGCCATGATAGACTGGCGCAAGGCAACGGAAGAGGCAGTCAAGATGATATCATCCACATACAACAGAATGTAGGCCAATGACGAACCACGGCGGTAGATGAACAAGGAATTATCTGACCTGCTGTGAGTGAACCCAATAGTCGAAATAAAGTCCGCAAACCTCGTATATCAGGCCCGTGGAGATTGCTTAAGCCCATATAAGGACTTTTTCAACAAACATACATGATGAGAACAGTTGGGATCCCTGAAACCCAACGGCTGATGCATATATACTGTTTCCTTGAGATCACCATGTAGGAAAGCATTTTTGACATCCAACTGATGAATAGGCCAAGTCTTTGAAAGAGCCAAGCTAAGCACAATGCGAATAGTAGCCGGCTTGACTACCGGGCTAAACGTCTCCCCACAATCTATCCCAACCTGCTGAGTCTTACCATCACCCACAAGCCGCGCCTTATGTCGAGCAAATGAACCATCTGAATTCTCCTTATGAGCAAAAATCCACATAGACCTGATAACATTAATACCATATGGACGGGGCACCAACTCCCACATCTTATTATCAATAAGAGCATTATATTCATCAGTCATAGCAATTTTCCAATTAGGTCCATTTAAGGCGGACACAGTATCACGGGGTAAGGGAGATTTAGAGACATCATAATGTAAATTAAAATATCTTTTAGGTGTAAAAATACTCCGTTGACTACGAGTGACCGGTCTATGACTCGAGGAAGAATTGAGTGAATTTTGAGAATTTCTTTGGGCTCGGACGAAGCAGACGTGACGATGGGCCTTTGGCCCAAATAGGTAAAGCTGGGCGTCATCTGGACCGGTTCGAGTGGTGGTGCCCAATTGCTGGGACTGATCCAGAAACTGGAACAGGGGACGGATCAGTGGGTCCAGTGGGCAGTGGGCCCGCTGGAGAATTTTGGGTGCGGGATATGTCCGAAAAATTCTGAATAATATACGGGGATATTTGATCTTCCAAAATATTATACGACCTACGCTCGGGAGTATGAACTTTCGTAAAAGAAAATTGGGTTTCATCAAAAATGGCATGACGATTAATTATAATTTTCTTAGATGATAAATCAAAGCATTTATAACCACGATGATTAGACGGATAACCCAAAAATACATATGGGGTAGACCAAGCCTGAAGTTTGTTAATTGTGGTGGATGGAAATAACGGATAACACAAGCACCCAAAAATCCTAAGATGAGAATAAGCAGGGTTCTTATTATATAGGATTTGGAGGGGGAAGAATATGGCAGACCTTTGGACGAAATTATGTTAAGTAGATATGTTGCCATTTGCAGAGCATGATGCCAAAAATACGGGGGTACAGAAGCATGAAGTAAGATAGTGCGGACAATGTTATTTATGGAACGAATTTTGCGTTCGGCTTTCCCATTTTGAGAACATATATGAGGGCACGAAAAATGAAAATTTATCCCATTATTATTACAGAACTCCCGAAACACCCTATTGTCATACTATTTCCCATTATCACATTGAATATTCTTTATTTCTCTTTCGAATTGTGTTCTAATGAATGCTCTAAATTTTATGAAGACAGAAAACACTTGAGATTTATTGGCAATTGGAAATGTCCACAAAAATTTAGAGTAATCATCCAAAAATAGAACATAATATCGATGACCTAACGAACTTAGAACAGGAGACGTCCATAAGTCGCTATGGATAATATCAAAAGGCTGTGAAGTATGAAAATTTGAGTCCACAAATGGCAATTTAACACTTTTTCCTAACGAACAAGATTGACAAATTTGAGTACGACTCGTACCCTTACAAGAAATGAAGCTATTTTTATCTAAAACTGATAAAATAGAAGAGCCCGGATGACCAAGGCGGCCATGCCAGACGGAAGGAGAAATGGCTGTAAAGGCTGACAGTAAGGCTGACAGTCAGGCTTGACTCGATGGACTGAAACCGGGCATGATAGGATAAAGATCCCCCTACTATCACACCTCATGAGATGACTCCCCGTCTTGAAATCCTTCACAGAGAAACCAAAATGACCAAATTCAACAGAAACCGAATTGTCAGTGGTGAACTTTCTGACAGACACTAAATTTTTAATCAATTCGGGGGCATGTAAAGTATTTTTCAAGATAAGGGGTGGATTGGGGGGAGACAACGTTTTCTGACCATAATCCTGAATTGGAATAGAGTTGTCATTACCAACAATTATACCCCGAGGGGTGCTCAAATTGGAATAAGATGAGAGAGTACCTGATTCGGAAGTCATGTGAGTAGTGGCCCCGGTGTCCATGTACCAATTTGGGTCCGGTTGAGTCAACCCCAACGTGTGCATCACGACCTCTATATTGGTCTGAGTGGGGCCTGCTGCATGATGGGCTTGCGGACATCGAGGCCCAAGAATTCCGCATCGCGGATCGGCCGGGCCGTAGCCGCTGGAATCGCCGCCGCCGGGCCATCGCCGATGGGCCGCCACCGCCGGGTTGTTGGGCCTGAATTATTGGCCAGCCTACTGGCCGCTGGAATGAACTACTGGAGTATAAGGGTTGCTGGCCCACGGCCCACTACCCCAGCTCCACTGCTATGGGCCCCACTGCTGGGACCAAGGGTGGTGGGCCACTGTTCCCTGGATGGAGCCCACCGCCTGTTTGCTGACCACCGGAACCGCCACCTGAACCGTCGCGTTTACCCCCGCGGTTTTTGTTATTATTCTTACGATTATTTTTGCCGCCACCATGATTATGGTCTTGGCCTGAATTATTAACAAAACCCGAAGAACTTGGAGAGGACGCCACCATGACGACGGGGCTTGCTCCGATAGCCGCCTTTTTAGCCAAACCGGCTTCTTCCAACGTAAGCATGGAGCGGGCTTGATAAAAGTCAGGAAGAGGGTTGCTTTGACGAAGGAGAGGTCCAACGCCATTATAGGCCTCTGAAAGGCCAACAACCAATTATAGAACCAGTCGATTATTTGTTATAGGTGCGCCAACATTACAGAGTTGATCCGCCAACTCCTTGAGTTTCTTGCAATATGTAGAAACGTTTGGAAATTCGTCCATTCGAACTAGAGAGAATTCCTGCTCGAGTGTGATGACACGTGAATGTTGGTTATATTGGAATATGTCACGCAATCTATTCCAGGCAGCCATAGCCGTGGTATCCGGCTCAATAATCGTCTATAATAGGTCAACCGAAATAGTGGAGTAGATCTACTGGAGAACGATAGCATCAAGAGTAATCCATAACTGAGGATCCTCCGCGGGAAGAGGTGTAGCGGGAGGAATGATATGATGGATAACTTGATAGGAGATAGCGTGTATTTTAAACAGTTCTGCCCACGTCGTATATTGGACGTTTTCCATTTCAAGTACAATAGGGATACTGTTCTTGACATTAGAAACCATAAGGGCAGGATGATAATTGTTCTTAGACATATTGGAAGAACAAAGTAGGAGGGGAAATTTAAGAGAGGTTTTTGAGAGCGGAAGATGAATTTTGGAAGAGAAACCCGAGGGGGGGTGTCTCGGTCGAAAGAGAGGGCAAAAGTTGGGAGAGAAAAAACTTTTGTTTAGACCTAGTCTCTTGATACCATGAAAGAAATAATCCCCTTGATTATTTTCATTACTTGAATAGGTATATATACAATATACAAAATATTCCTATTCTATTCCTAAAATCTTATTCTACCATAATTCTAACTCTACAATTATGGTAGTGTATATTCCTAATTACGGTAACAAATACATTACAATATACTACACATATATTTTCCTAATATACAATATTCTTACCTTGTCTAATATTAACAATTATGGAAAACTGAGAGCCATCATTTATGGGTTGAATCCGAGAGACAATATAAGGCAATATACACATGTATATTGTGTGTATATTGCCTTATTCAACAGAATTGCAACTAGCGATCAATATATATATATTTTTTCATTCCGACTAAGTTTAGGAGAAAGGTTTATGTAAAGAATGTATATTGGGCATAATCCAACCCCAAAAGCTAGCTTATGAGGGGAGGATTGTCCAAGTCCATATAAGGAGATTAAATTCACATCCCACAACCGATGTGGGAGAATCAACACTCTGCGCACGCCCAGGACTGGGCATCTGGAGTGTTAAATAAGGCAATATACACACAATATACATGTGTTAAATTGCCATTTGTGTTAGGAATATACAGTTGTGGAACAATATAAGCCAATATGGATGGTAAAATAAGGCAATATACAGTTGTTTAACGTCATTTTTAAGACGGCAAGAATGCCCGAAGAATGGAGGTGGAGTACAATGATCCCGTTGTACAAGAACAAAAGTGATATCCAGATTAAGGATGAAATTTAATTTTCTAAAGTTAAATTTATAGTTTAAATACAAAGTATTCCAGGTACAAGAATATTCTTCTTCATCCAAATATATATATTTATGACGTTTGAGATGAAATTGAGAGATCCCTTATTTCAAATTCGATGATGATAGGAAGAAAAAGTAGTCACCTTTCTTTTAAGAAATGGCAGCCCGGTGTACTAAGCTCTCACTATGCACGGGGTTCAGGGAAGGGCCGGAGCACAAGGGTCTGTTATACGTTGTTTTACCTTACATTTCTGCTAGAGGTTGTTTCTATGGCTTGAACCCATGACCTTCTAGTCTCAGTCACCTTTCTTTTGTGACGGTATAATTGACCTTTTGAGATCAAAACATATTACCAAAGTCAAAATTTATAATATCAGATGATTGACATTGTGAATGAAGCTTAATGAAATTTGCGCGCTAAAAGTCCATATAGCAATTAATTTCATTTTTTTTGTACTAACAATATTATGAAAAATTAAGTAAACAAACTTTGTGATGAAGAGATGTCCTTTTTTGTTACACAAATTAACCTTTCGAGATAATAAATTATTGCAAGTTATTAAACTTAAACTTAATGACAGTAACAATTTGATTCTGAACTGAATAATTGGAAATTGCACTGAAAGTCCATTAGCAATTTGATTTCAATTTTCTGTACAATTTTCATATAACGTGACAAAGTACTATATAAACTGACTGCCAAAAAATATTTTTGTTAGTGATATAGGAGTGAAATGGAGAGTGTTAAGAGCTAGTCTGAGAAAATATTTATATGTGATCTATACGATTTATAAAACTAACTTATTATATATATATATATATATAAAACGTTCACTCTCTTAGTTCCTCCATCTCAAGAAAATTTACAAAAAAATGTTTCCCCTCTTAGTTCACTTTTACTTGTCCCGTTTCGCTTCTCGAGAGAGTCAACCTATATGGACTTTGATCAATATTTTAAGATACATTTTTTATTATATTAGTATAAGAAGAATTACAACTTATAGTAATTTCATATAATTAAATTAATTTAATTCAATTTATATTCAAAGATTAGTTTAATTGACTTTCGGAAAGCTAAACGTCACCAGTAAAAGTGAAAATAAATTCGCTAATTACTTTTACAATCGTGCCAAATCTACTAGTGAAACATATATGTTGAAGACTACAACGGTTACTCCATCATGCTGCAAGTTAATGAGTCTTGCATTACATATGTTTTATCCAACTGCCCTTGAACTCCGCAAAGAATGTATAAAGCCTTTGATTATTAATATCAACTTTTCAATTCCCAAAATATATAAAAAGAAATCGATGGAATTTCGATATTCCAGTTTCCAAGAACTAGGGCTAAGCTAGGTGCATGTTGCTTATAAAATAACCTCGTTCTTCACAAAGTCATTTACCATATTGTAATAATTATCAAACACATGGAAACACCAGCAGAACAAGAAGTGAAAAAAGAGCATATAACCATAAGGGTAGTTAGCCAAAGGGAATATGATGTGTTTTATCAGAATCAGAAGAGATGGTCCCCTACAAAAGTTGATGTTTGGTTTCTGTGGAAGGCAAAATCTCAGGTATGAAGTACTTAGTTTTTTTTTTTTTTATGGAAAGAGAGTTGATCCCACAAAGACTGCAGATGATTTGGAGATTGTATTGGGTAGAAAAGCATCTAGAGGCATTAAGCGTAAAGGAGACGTTTTGTGGTTCCAGAAATTCTAACGGATCTTCACAACTGTCTCCCACTACCAACAACTCCCATCACATCGGTATACCTAGATCAGAGTGTCGCGACGCACGCAGAGATAGTGATGCCAGTATGCTCACGTCGTCATAACTCCCTAGGGCCGTAATAGTCTAATTTTTGTCTTATTTATGTAAGACTTAGAAGAGAAGGGGGACACATTGTATTTTCTCTGAGCACACAATTGTAACTCATATCTCTCTCTCAAGCTAATACACTATTCTCAACTTTGACTCTTATTCGATTCATAGCTTATTTTCAGATCTAACCCTCTATTTTTCTTTACTTTCTTGTTATCGTATTTATTAGTGTTTTTAATACCATACATCTGTAACCTAGATATCAATCCCGAACTCAATCAAGAGGGGTCTCTGGATCGGATACGACCTATTTGACTTTATACCCGTGAATACAAATCTCTAACTGTATTTTTGGTTGAAATCATTTTTACTGAAAAATAATTTGGCGCCGTCTATTGGGATAGATAGTTGTGGAGTTGTCTCGATCTGTAGTTGATCTTCTTAAAACAAACTCAACAGAAATGTTGTAATTTACAACATGTCAGGTGAAGACATCATCGCTCGCAGAGCACAGGGACTTGGAGCAGTGCCAATACCAGTTAAACCCCAAAACCTGGAAGCTTTGCAAATAGGAGAGGAATCCAAACAGGGCGGCGAAAGCGGGTCTTTGATAAAATCGTCTGAGAAAGAGCGCGATGAGGAAACTTCAGATAAAGCAAAAGCGGAGGAAACCCAAAGAGAAGCACCCAAGGAAAGAAGCTCAGCCAAATCTCGAACTGGAAAGCCTCAAACAACTGACAAAGGAGGATCTCTCACTAAGGGAATGATTGCAGTTGTCCTGAAAGTACAGAACGAGGTGATGTTGCGCATGGAAGCAGCGGTAGCTACTATAGCTACCCATTCATAGGCTGGGACTCCGGTGTCGAATTAAAGCATTGTGAAGGTCTCAGCTTCCCCTGAAACTAAAAAGAAAGACGAAGACAAGAAGGACCGGTTGGATGCATTCACAGAAGGATTGCAACGAGTGGAAAAGGAAATGAATGAGCAGATGAGCCAAATACCTAGGGCACTACCCATCATAAAGGGCAAGAGGGCTAGAAGGTGTGGGATCCTACCATATACAAAGAGTCTATCCCCCATCCAAATCCCAAAAATATTCAATATGCTTAACATACCAAAATACGATGGCACCACAGATCCGGAAGAACACATCGTGACCTTTGAGGCAACCGTCACTAGGCATGACCTCAAGCAACACAAAATTGAATTTGTCATGCTCAAAAATTTGGCCAAATGCTTATAAAATGAGCACTATCCTGGTATACTCACTTACCCGAAAATTCTATTGATTTCTGTGCTTCTCTTGCAGATATTTTTGTCAAGGCTCACGCAAGGGCCTGGAGGGTGGAAACTCTAAAACAAGATGCATTCACGATAAAGTAGTGAGGGGATGAGTTGTTTTGAGGTTTCGTGTACATATTTCAGGGAGAAAGAGTGTTGTTACCATCTATCGCAGAAGATGGGTGGCAACCGCATTCGCAGACGGGTTGAACCCAAAAAAGTTCAAATGCCTCTAGAAAGCTGAAGGAAAGCTTAAAAGAATTCCCAGCGAAAACATGGAGTGAAATAAATCTTAGGTACATAGCTAAGATACGGATTGAGAAAGACCACCGAGTGGAAACGTCGACATACACGGGCAGTCGACCCCGAGGAGGCCAAGCTAAGGATATAAGACCAACACAATGAGCAGTAACCATATGAGAGCAGGAGGTTCTCAGGTGTAAGGACAAGCTAGGGTAGCACCAAAAACCATCAAGGTCTCATTAAATGAGGCCTCATGAGCACAGAAGGGTCTGCATTAAAAGGGACTATCTCCCAAAAGCTATCTGACCACAATTTTAGCATAAACGCGGCAGAGATAGTGGTTGTAATGAAAATCATGAAAGAAGCCAGGTTCCTGGATGACGTGTGCAACAACCCAAAGAAAATGAACACGGGGTTGTGGTGCCATTTTCATAGAGCGCACAATCACACTATAGAGGATTGTGGCAACCTGAGGATATAAGTAGTGCAACTACTATACGCAGGACATTTGAGGTAGTACATCAACGACCGATCGAAGATTAACTTAAGCAGGAATGACGGGTAAAGACTGAGCCAAACGCCTCCGCCTACTCACACTATTCATATGATCTTCGATACAGATGCGATCAACAAGATCACGAATAAATTAATAAGAAATTCCAAGATCTCAGTCACAATCATAAGCCATATAGGGAGCCCACGGATAGTTAGGACATAGGCTTTTCTGATAGCAACTGCGGAAGGTCCACGTTGCCTCATAATGAGGCCCTAGTAATATCCTTAAAAATTAATAAATCTTTAACTTAGTGTGTTTTGATTGATCCAGGAAGTTCAACAAATATCATCCAGCTGCGGGTCCTGAAAGAAATGCAGATAGATGAATCAATCACCCTCGTGACAAAGAAGTTGGTAGGATTCAACATGTCCAATGAGCTAATAAAATGGGAAGTCGAGTTGACTATTTGCACCAATAGTGTGAAACTGGCCACAACCTTTGACGTCGTGTCCAGAGACATGACGAACAACACAATACTCGGGAGGACATGGTTGCACACAATGCAGGCGGTCCCTTCAACCTAACACCTGAAGGTCAAGTTACCCACACCTTGGGGAATCGAAAAAATCGGATGGTATAGCAGTAGTTCCCATTTGGAGGATGCATTAGTAGTGGCTATTCATTAGAAGCAAGAAGCAGACCAATAGCAATTACAGTCATGAGGCTTAAACGGAACGCCCAGAGAAAGAAAGGAGCAGCTTGCAGAGGTAGAATGCCCGAATCAGATCCTTTTAAAAGACTTTATTTTGCCACCAAACAAAAATCCCGCAGACTCGACCATTTAGGAGATGGAGAGTGTGACGTTTTTCGAGGGACATCCCAAAAGAAGGTATACATGGGTACAGAGCTCTCGTGCATGCTCAGGAATGCTTTTTTATATTATTTAATAGTTAACTCATATTGTTTCGCTTGGTCTCTCCTTAACATAACAGTGATCCACCTGGATATAGTTATTCACCGGTTAAGAACTGATCCTAATCATACTCCAGTGAGGCAAAGGAAACGACAGATATCAATGGTCATGGACCAATTCATAAGGGAAGAGGTGACACGCCTGCTAAATATAGAGTCCGTACAAAGGGTCGATAATCTCGCACGGTTGGCCAACATGGTGGTAGTCCCTAAAACACTCAACAAATTCAGAATATGTATGGATTTCAAGGACTTCTATAAGGTATGTCCTAAGGATTCATTTCCTTGCCACATATTGATCAAACGATAGATGTTATGGTCGGACACGAATTGTTCAGCTTCTTGGACGCATACTCCAGGTACAACCAGATCAGCCTACACCCAGATGATTAGGAAAATACCTATTTCATGACTAACCATGGTAACTTTTGTTACAATCTAATGTCTTTTGGTCTTAAGAATGTAGGGGTCACTTACTAGAGGTTGGTAAACAAAATGTTGGAAAACCAAATTGGTCGTACTATGGAGGTTTACATCAATGACATACTGGTCAAGTCTTGAGAAGCTTAGACTCACTTTAATTCCTTGGATGAAACCTTCAACATCTTATGACATCACGACATTAAATTAAACCCGAAAAAATGCGCCTTTAGAGTCAAGTCTGGGAAGTTTTGGGTTTCTCATCTCCAGTTGATAGGGGTGGGCGTATATCGGTTCGGTTTGGTTTTGTATCCGAAAAATATGAACCGAATAAAAATTAGTTTATTTTAAAAAAACCGAATACAACTTTTTTTAAAAAAAACGATATGTTCGGTTTATATGTCGAACGTATCGGATTATATAGGTTTTTTCTAGTGGGTCGGATCGGGTCGGTGAATTTTTTAATTTGTTTTAAAAATTGAATTTCCAAAACTGAAATTGACATTCACACCTAGACTATCATGGAATTTCGACGTTGAAGTCTATTGTGTATCGTGAGATGTTTACTAAAGAAAAAGGAAAATTATAAATCGATTTGGGGGAAAACACAAATTGATTGGGAAAACAGATGTTTTTTCTAAAAATTGGTTGCGCCAAGACCGACCCCATCTCGAAAAACTACACAAACTAAAAAAAATAGGGTAAAACGGATATCCGAGCACCGAGTTATGACCATTTAAAGTTTTATCAATTTCAACTATTTTTTCTCTCTACATTTTATGTCAATGTTTCCGTGATATGTTAATCAAGTTCATGCCGCATGCGACTTTCATAAAAGCTTCCTAGATTAACTTCAATGACTATGATTCAAGAGATAGTAGTAGCCTAAAATAAAAAATAAAAAATAATATATATATATATATATATTTTATTCGGTTTTTCAGTTCGGTTCGTATTCAAAATTAAAAAACCGAACCGAATCACTAAATCCTGATTCGGTTCGGTTTTTTAAAAAACAATGAGAAAAAACCGAACCGAATTTCGGTTCGGTTTTTTCGGTTCGGTTTTTTCGGTTCTCCAGATTTTTTGCCCACCCCTACCAGCCTAGGCATTTAGATGAACCCCAATAAAATGAAAGCTATCCAGTTAATGTCGGATACACTGGACAATGTTAAAATGGTACAAAGGCTGACCGAAAATGTGGTGGCCTGGAAAGGTTAATATCACAATCGACAGATCAGTGTCGTGAATTTTTCAAACTCACGAAGAAGGACCATCGCTTCTTGTGGACTCAAAAGTGTAATCAAATCTTGCGAGACCTCAAGGCCTACTTGGTTATCCCTCATGTAATGGCCAAGCCTACATAAGAAAAAGAGACTACTCACATATGTGACTGTCTCAACTGTCTCAATCAGTGTCTCCCTCGTACGAGAAGAAGGGGAAGAGTAGCTCCCCATATATTATGCCAGTAAGACACTGAATGGGGTAGAGTCACGATATCCAAACACAGAAAAGCTGGTCCTGCCCTCGTCACCGCTATAAAAAAGTTGCAGTCATATTTCCAATGTCATCTAGTAACCAACGTGACTGAAACCCCGCTGCATGTATTATTGTATGGAGAGAATATTACAAGTTGACTATCATAATGGTCAATTAAGATTAGTGAATATGATCTGACATATCAACCCTGTTCAGTGATATGGATATAGAGCCTACCGGAGTTAGTAGTCGATTTTACCCCCGCAATACGACCTTGAAAATCTTGAGGTATGACCACTTTCCTTTTAGTTTTTATTTTTTCATAACCATTTATGATCGCACGATTGGGACTGGCATCAAGACTGGACTGACTCGAAAGACGTTGAAGTAAATATCTAAAAATGTGTGTTACACTCTTTTTCTTGATCGTTTTTTCCCGAAATGGGTTTTTATCGGCAAGGTTTTTAATGAGGCAACAACTGAAAAGCGTATTACTTAGAAGAACTCATCTTAGAGAATTAAACGCAAAGAGAAGTAATTTTCTCCTAGCTACTGGGGTCGAGGGCCATCACCTTTCCTTGTACTTTTTTGGGTTTTGTCAAAATAAGCATGTATTCAAATATAATATCAAATGGAATATATAAAAATAGGCTTGCTTCGAAAGCTTCCTACACTCTAATGTTGTTGGTATGAATGTGTCCTCCCGTACCCAATAATATCCAACTCAAATACACGACACGGCCTATTTGCCTTAGAGCGTAAAGGAAATATAACATTATGTCAATATGAGACGAGGTCGAGACATCCTCCTCGTCAACACCGAACAAAGGAATCCCCTCATTTAATTATCAAATGGAATATTTAAATTCCTAATCATAAAATACGCGGCCGAAAGTAATATTCCCGGATTGGGGGAAGCAATTGCTCAAAGTCCCGCATATGATGCGAAGAAATAAAAATGCACATCGTGAACCTTAAACCCAAGCGTTCGAATTCTCCATAAAGCATAGTCCCGATGAGGGGGTCCTTGGGTGGAAGAATCCTTATAGTTGAACTTCTCCACTTCAAAGGATCGAGTAATTAACGCACCTCGCTATAAAGCATACCAACATAAATAGAGTGACAACTAATAAATCAAATGCCTCCGACATGGGACTTCAGGAAATTTGATACAAGAAACTCAGAAATTAAAAAATAAGCAGAAAAACATTGTTACTAGAAGGAATGCAAACGGTGCCTAGAAAGCACAGGAAGTACCAACAAATACAAATCAAATTGTTTAGCAAAAGAGTCCAAAAAACATTTATAAAACATTGAAAAATATCCACGTAGGGAGTATAAAGGTCAAGCTTCTGCAATCGAAGTGTCAAAATTTCCAACGGGGGCATGCGTCTCCAGTGGCATAATAGCTGGAGGATCCTTCGGGAGGGCTGTCTCTGTACCATCTTCTCCCGCTTACAAAGATATATAATGGCTCCTATGATAGGTCACCACCCATTTTCCTTTTCCGCTCATGCTCTCACCCGTGAGAACCTCGAGGGAATACATCTTATGCTCAGACAGGGTCTCCCCTTCGCCCTCATGTGACCAACTCGCATCATCGAAAGACAAAGCAAGATCCATGGATGGGGCACGCATAGGCCAAGCTTCATAAGCCTTTCTTCTACCCTCAAAGCATCAGCCAAGGCAGTCTCCATGTTTATCAAGCCCTCTCGAACCTCCTAGAGAACTTGCCGACGAACTTGGTATACAACATGGGTCTTTTCAAGGAAAAAATTCAACTTCAGTTACTGAATTTTGGCATTCATGTCGGTCATATTGACCTTCTACAAAGCCTCCAGGAGA